>PVJS01036807.1:0-20258 GCA_004027185.1 Glis glis | reverse complement strand
CCCACTCTCCTTTCTCCTCTTTCCTCTCTCCTCTCTTGTGGAACTGGGCATTGAACCTAGGGGAGTTCTACCTCTGAGCTACATCCCCAGCCCTATATATTTTTTTTAATTAGAAACAGAATCTCGCCAAATTACTGCGTGCTGGCCTCCAATCTGGGATCCTCCTGTCTCACCCTTCTAAGTACTGGGATTACAGGAACACACCAGTGCTCCCTTCTCACATTTTTTTTTTAAATTGTAAGAATAACTCTTTAGTTTCTACCAGTGAAATGAAGTTATTTAATTTAAAGTGGTAGCTCTCTATGGTGGCACGTACCTGTAATTCCAGTACTTGAGAGGCTGAAACAGGAGGATCTCAGGTTCCAGGAAAATGCACAGTAAACTTAGCAGCAAGACCCTACTTTAAAAAAATTAAATTAAATTAAAAGAACTGGGGGTGTAGCTTGGAGGTAGAATGCACCTGGATTCAATCCCCAGTACCAGAAAAAAAAAAGGTAAGAATATTTCTGACTAATAAATACAATCATAAACTTGTAAACATATATGTGTAAGCATGAAAAATCCTTTAAACACCATCAACTTAAATGGCTTCATGGGGGGCCTTGTAACATTCAGATGACTGCTGTGGATCCCAAGAAGAATGCTCATTGGCAGGTAGTTTGTGTATCCTTTCTGGATATATAGGCAGAAGTTTAAAAAGTATGTGGAGTACTGGACAAAAGCCATTTTTCTCCTCCTCTTCACTCCTTAAGACCAGCTTCTTGACTTGTCCTCTCCTTTCTCAACACTAGCAACATTCTGGGGATTGGTCAGCAGCAGCTCCACTGCCTTGGCTCTTATCTCCTGTGTTCCCCCCGGGCCCTTTCTCTTGCTATGTATAATAACAATTCAGTGAATATATGTTTTCCATATGGCTTTATCCCTGTTTTTGTTTTGTTTTGTTTTGTTTTGCGGTACCGGGGATTGAACGCAGGGGCTTTCTACCTCCGCGCTACACCCCTGGCCCTATTTTTTATACTTTATTTTGAAACCGGGTCTCACGAAGTTGCGGAGGGCCTCACTAGGCAGAGAGAGAGAGAGAGAGAGAGAGACAGGGAGAGAGAGACAGAGAGAGCTGAGGCTGGCTGCGAACCCGGATCCTCCGGTCTCCGCCTCCCAAAGTACTGGGATTACAAGCGTGCGCCACCACGCCCGGCTCCCTGTTTTTTGGTTTTTGGTTTTTGGGTTTTTTTTTTTTTTTGATATGGGGGATTGAATCCAGTGGCATTCTGCCTCCAAGCTACACCCCCAGCCTTTTTATTTTTAATTTTGAAACAGGGTCTTGCTAAGTTGCTGAGGCTGGCCTTGAACCTGCGATCTTCCTCTCTCAGCCTCCCAACCACTGAGATGATAGGTGCGCTCCACCAAACCCAGTTGCATTATCCAATTTTTTAATAACTTCCTTAGTATAAATTATTAGGGATAGTTTTTTATAAAAAACAAATAATTTTTAAGGTGCTTTTGCTACAGATCGTTTTTTTTCTTTCCACTACCCTTTTTTAATTTATTTGTGGTACTAGGGATTGAACTCAGGGGCATTCTACCTCTAAGCTATCTCCCTAGCCCTGTTTTTTATTTATTTTGAAACAAGGTTCTTGCTAAGTTGCCAAGGCTGGCTGTGAACCCGTGATCCTCCTGTCTCAGCCTCCCAAGTAATGGAATTAGAGGTGTGCACCACCATGCTGGGCTCCAGCCAGGTTCCTGGACCCTTTTTTAAAATTTTTTTGCGGTACTGGGGATTGAACCCAGGGGCATTCTACCTCCGAGCTACACCCCCAGCCCTATTTTTTATTCTTTATTTTGAAACAGGGTCTCACTAAGTTGCAGAAGGTCTCACTAAGTAGCTGAGGCTGGCCGAAAACCCAGATCCTCCTGTCTCAGCCTCCCAAGTACTGGGATTACAAGCCTGCGCCACTACGCCTGGCTATCCAGGACCCTTTTTAGAGGTTTAGCCTCCTCTGCCTTCTACAGCCGTGTACTCCTGAAGCCTCAGCAGCGTCCTCCCTCCTCTTTCCTGGTCAGCTCTATTTCTTGGTTCTATCCCTTACATGATTACATCACTTTCTATCTCCTTGGTCCTCTTTTCTTTTCCTCTACCACCTGTCCTTTTATCTATTTTGTAAATTATAATATTTGTCAAATATGCATATAAATGGTTTAGAAAGTTAAATAGTTTACCAGGGCTTATAGTTAAGATGGTAAGCCCCTGTCCCTCCCTGTCTTTACTGCCTGTTCCCCAAGGGCAGTGTCCTGCAGCTATTTTAGCCATGTTGCTAAATAACATGCTTGTACCACTCTTTGTTGGTTTAATTAAATACTGAATTTGTACTAGGGAAGTGAGGATTTATGTATTCACACAGACGCATACACTCTTCCTCTTCTCAACATGGTTATTCAAACTTTTTGGTTAACTCTCTACTCATTGTTTATATTTTTATTGCTTTAAATATTATTCATAGGTAACCCTGTAGTGTTTATGATGATTAAGTTTCTTTGACAAAACCTTTTGTTTTCCCTGGCCTTGCCTTTTGTTACTAGATTAGAACTCCTGGGCTCAAGGGATCTTCCCACTTCAGCCTGGGACTACAGGCATGCACCACTGCACCAGGCTCCCCTCCTATTTAAATAGCATCTTTCTTCTCATGAATGTATTATTTCTTCTTTTTTTTTTTTCTTTTGGTACTGGGGATTGAACCCAGGGGCATTCTACCTCTGAGGTACAATCCCAGCCCTATTTTTTATTTTTGACTTTGAAACAGGGTCTCACTACGTTTCGAAGGACTTTGCTAAGTTACTGGGACTGACAGTGAACCTGCGATCCTCCTGTCTTGGCTTCCCAAGTACTGGGATTACACCACCACGCCTGGCATATTATCTCCTCTTAATTCTTTTTTTTTTTTTTTTTTTTTTTTGCGGTACCGGGGATTGAATGCAGGGGCATTCTACCTCCGCGCTACGCCCCCGGCCGTATTTTTTTTTATGCTTTATTTTGAGACCGGGTTTCACGAAGTTGCGGAGGGCCTCACTAAGGAGAGAGAGAGACAGGGAGAGAGAGTGAGAGCCGAGGCTGGCCGCGAACCCGGATCCTCCGGTCTCCGTCTCCCAGAGTACTGGGATTACAAGCGTGCGCCACCACGCCCAGCCTTCCTCTTAATTCTGAAAATGTTAATTATACTTGTTTTGCCCCCCACCCCATCTGCATTGTCTATTTCCTTCAAGTTCGTTTTTGTCTGTTTGTGTTGGTTGCTATCCCGTACCTAAGAGGTTTTCTCAAATGTCAGGAGATCCTTGAAAGTCTACTCATATTTAAGAGCAAGGGATTAAAAAACAGATTGGGGGTTTCCTCCTTGATCCTTTTTCCTCATACTCCATCTCTCATCTGCAAACAAGTCCTGGCACTGCCAGCTGCTGCCCCCTGCCCTGTCATGGAGTGGCAAGAGCATGCACACTGAGCCTCAGCATGTGGTGGCCGTGATCTTGGATAAATTGCTTTACCTCTCTCCATTACTCAGTTACTTCTTCTTCCTTTTTTTTGTGTGTGTTATTGGGGATTGAACCCAGGGACTTCTACCTCTAAGCTATACCCCCAGCCCTTTTTACTTTTTGTTTTTTAAACAGGGTCTCATTAGGTTGCTGAGAGTCTAAGTTGCTGAGGCTGTCCTCAAACCTGTGATCCTCCTGTCTCAGCCTCTCAAGTACTGGGATTACAGGCATGCACCACCATGCCCAGCTCAGTTTCTTCATTTTGAGGTGGGGTTTAGGATAGTGCCTGGCACATAGTAAGTACCATGTGAGTATTAGTATTTCATAGCACCCTGGAACCAAATCACCATCATTTCTAGTGTGAATTATTATTATATGAATCATTCCATATAAAATAGCAATCTTCCTTGTCCCCTGCTTTGTTTTTCCATACGTAGTGCTTCTCACCATCTGAGGTGCCACATACTTATTTGCTTATTATCTGTCTTCCTGGGGGAGAATGTAAACTGTGAGTACAGGGACTTTTTTTTTTTACATCTTTATTCCCAGAACCTATAGCAGTGCCTGACCTCTAAAAGATGCTTAGTAAACATTTGTTGAATGAATGAATGAATGAATGAATGAATGGCTTGTTGACTGATGGGTATCACATGAAGCAGACCGAGCAGCCACTGCAGTAGGAGATAGCTCTTGGTCTTTTATTGTGGGCTGGACACCTAAATATCTAGAAGCGTTTAATAATATTAGGTTACATTGTCTTTGGGTTTATCTTTCTGTATGATGTAAAGACAGAACAGTAATAGCATTCTCAAATAGGAAACCCTGGGTGATCTTGCCTTTTTGTGCCATAGAACCCTGTCAAGGTCAGTAGTCATACATAAGCAGTGGCTGGCTTAGTTATGAAGGCAGTACTTTAAAGATAAAACCTTTTATGGAGACTTGAGCATACATAGAAGTAGGTAGAAGAGTATAATGAATTCTCTACCCCTCCTTCTCCCAATCCCACCATTCCTTATGGCCATACCACATCTACTTCCTCTCTAAAGAAAGAACTTTTTTTTTTGTGGTAATGAGGATTGAACCCAGAGGCATTCTACCTCTGAGCTACGCTGCCAGCCCTATTTTTTGTTCTTTATTTTGAAACAGGGTCTCACCAAGTTGCAGAGGACCTCACTAAGTAGCTGAGGCTGGCCTCGAACCTGCGATCCTCCTGTCTCAGCCTCCCAAGTACTGGGGTTACAAGCATGCGCCACCACACCTGGCTCTAAAGAGAGAACTTTTAAGGACACAGTGCCTAGGAGTATGTTTCCATCATATCGGCAGGAATTTAAGTTAGATTTTAGGAAGGTAGAGGGGTTCTGAGAACATAGACCCTATCAAGGGGTTGTAGGAAATTTTATGGAGAGAGGTGGGCATATTTTTCTAGGATACTCAGGGCTCCCCTGCCTGGAAGTGAGGCACCTGCCCTCCTTGGCTGTGTTGTGTAGATGTGGGGTTGGCTGAGTGTGTCCAGCGCTGCCATTGAGTTACCCACGCTTTCTACAGATTGCAGTGGACAGTTGTATGGAAAGGGAATATCTTTCCCCAAACATGAGGGGTACACCAGGTGACCAGCTGTGGGGGAAGAAGCCCTGGCAAAGTAACTGAGTTTCTGCTTCTGTTCTCAAGCTGGCTTCAGGGACTACAGAAAGATTCTGATTTGAGGCTGTTACAGACATGTTAAGTGCTATAGGTCACTCCATCCCTCACCTATACTATCAGGTTAGTTAAGATTCTAGTTCACAAAACAGCCCCCTCAATTCCTCAGGGTGTGGGACATAGTGGTTTGACAGAAGTCACCTGGGTCTGACATTCTCTTGGCCAAACTGTGCCGCCTTAGAGCAGCTCTTCAGTAGTCTCTGTCCTAGTTAGTGCTCTTAAAGTGCAAGTGAATTGACCCTTTGATGGCAGATTTTAATGGAGAGAAACCAGCATTTCGCATAAAATGATCTCATTCACAGGTATTCAATCAGCACTGAATTATATAACCTTTCTGTAGGTGTGAGAGAACAGTTGGGGCTGGCTGACCTTGAAGATCACTTTTGAACTAGAGGAACGCTTGGCTGTCGTGATTAGCACTCCCTGTAATTTGTTTTCCTAGGCTGCTGGTCTGCTGAGGGATCTTTGTGGAATCTGATTCATCGGCTAGCTCATCAGTTGCCGTTTGCCATTGTGTGCGCTCGAGTACACTTAGCGCCCTGCTTCACTTCCACTTTGCTTTCTAATATTAGCATACATTAGGGAGCATTTAGATTATCTGATATTATTATAAATAGATCTATTGTTACATTAAGAGCAAGGAAAACATCCAGTGACTTAAGATTCAGTGTACAGGAAACTTTCCTTTATGATAGATGGGTTTGTAATTTTAAGGTGTTAAATAAAAAAATGTGTGATCTGCAATGGTTGTCCACATATTTTTCCCAAGTAGTGATGATGACTCATTTTACTAAGTCTCTAGGGTACAAAGCTACTTGTCAGGGTATTGGAAGAGGAAGATGATTTTCTGGGTCCTAACCTGCTTTTTTAAAAAATTAAAAGGCCCAAACTGTGTATTTTAGAAGTGGGCTTTATGTCCGGACCAGTTTGGAAGATTGCTGTCTTTAGCTTCCCTACTTTGTCTGGTCAGCCCAGTATTCCCTACTTTTATTTTTTTGTTTGCTTTTATTTTTTGTGGTACTGGGGATTGAACCCAGGGTGTTGTGTACACCAGACAAGAGTTCTACCACTGAGCTGTACCCCCAGCCATCCCTAAGTTTTAATTCTCAAGTGAACACATTGTTCTATAGTGCAAATTTCCCAAGGTGAGAAGAGGGCCTGGGGGAACAGATGAGTTGTAAAAAGTATCCGACATGAGCTTTATACTCACCTTATGTACACTTTACCTGCAGTCTAATAGATAGTTCTTTCCATTCCCAAACCCCTGTGCCCTGGGAAGACCAGTATGTCCATAGAAGAAGAGGAAATTTGAGTGGGGTGTGATGGTGGCACATGCCTGTAATCCCAGCTACTTGGGAGACTGAGGCAGGAGGACCACAAGTTAGAGGCCGGCCTGGGCAACTTAGTGAGAACCTGTCTCAAAAAATTAAAAAGGGCTGGGGGTGTAGCTTAGTAGTGGAGTGCTTGCCTAGCATGTGCAAGCTCCTGGGTTCAATTCCTGATGATGATGATGATAATAATAATAATACCCCTGGGTTCAATTCCTAATACTGCACAATACATAATAATGATGATGATGGTGATGACGATGATGAAAGAGGGTATTTGGACAAAGAGACAGCAGGGTGTACACACAAAAGACCACATGAAGGTACAACGAGAAGGTGGCCATCCGCAAGGCAAGAAGAGAGGCCTCTGGAGAAACCAGACCCACGTGCGCCTCGAGCTTCGACTTCCAGCCTCTAGAACTGTGAGGCAGTACTTCCTGCTGTTGAGACCTCCAGTCTGTGACATTTTCTTTTGGCAGTCCTAGCAGACTCATACGCCCAGTGTTCAGACAGAGAAACAGAGTTAGAGTCATATTGGAAGCTTCAATTTATTTATTTATTTATTTATTTTGGAAGCTTCAATTTAGAAATTTAGATTCCTTTTTTTTTCTTCCTTTTGGTACTAGGGATTGAACCCAGAGGTATTCTACCTCTGAGCTATACCCCCAGCCCTATGTGTGTATGTTTGTATGTACTGGGGATTGAACCCAGGGACATTCTGCCTCCCAGCTATACCCCCAGCCATTTTTATTTTTGTTTGGAAACAGGGTCTCACTAAGTTGCTAAGGCTGTCTTCAAACCTATGATCTTCTTGTCTCAGCCTCCCAAGTATTGGGATTACAGGTGTGCTCCACCACACCTGGCTGTATTTTATTTTTTATTTTGAAACAAGATCCCACTAAGTTGCTGAGGGCCCCACTAAGTTGCTAAGGCTGGCCTCGAACCTGTGATCCTCCTATCTCAGCCTCCCAAGCTCTGAGATTACAGGTGTGTGCCATCATGCCTGGTTAGATTTAAAAAAAAAACAACCCACACACAAATGTTGGAATGGAGGCCCAAGGACCCTGGCTAACCAGCAGAGGAGCTCTGCTCCTGTGCTGAGCTTTCTTTTAAGCCCAGCACCCCCTGGGGTTCCCATGGAGAAGAGGGTGCTTTTGGATTCTCACTTTGCTTGCACAGAATAGAATTCCTCCGACAGCTTTCATGAAGTGAGTGTGGAGAAGATGATTTGTGTGGATAAATACCTATCATCATGGGAGAACACAGACTGGGGGAATTCCACTGTAAAAAAAAATGGGTAAATAATGTTTGTGGGAGTTCTTGGCAACCCAGGGAATAAGTGATTGCCACCCCAATACAGTGTGTTAATGGAAAATCCTTGCCAAGTAAGAGCATGAAATTATTGAAGGAATGCTACTTCTATCATCTTACTTGTTTGACCCTGGAAACATGTGTTTATTCTGTTAACCAGTAGATTAGTTATGGGTTGGTATCTCCTTTGCCCTCCTACCCTCCAACCCTCCCTCCCTCTTGCTCATCTTCTCTCCCTTGCTAGTACCTTAGTTGCGCTCTCACATGCACTCGCTCGCTTGCGCACACTCTTGCTCTCTCTCTCTCTCTCTCTCTCCTCCTCTCTCCCCCCCTCCTCTCTCCTCTCCTCTCTCTCTCTCCTCTCCTCTCTCTCTCTCCTCTCTCTCTCTCCTCTCTCTCCTCTCTCCTCTCTCCTCTCTCTTTTCCTGGCCTGGGCTCTGGAGAGTTGGTGGTGGATTATACAAGCCTCATCCCTGACCCCATTTAGCTAGAGGGGAAGACATGTGGGCATTTAAGATAACAGAATTATGATCAATTCTGTGATGGGGAAATGTAGGAACTCTTACTGTGGGACCTTAGGGACAGTTTCCATGCTGGGCCAGGGCTGTGTGTGTGTGTGTGTGTGTGTGTGTGTATGTGGCAGAGGAAGCTGTAAGACTGAAATGACAGAAAACTGGGATGAAAGGACTGAGAGAGGTCACTGTAGCTCTTAGTAGAGAGTAAGGGAAGAGTGACGAGAGTCCAGGTTGCAGAGGTCAAAGGTAGCCAGAGGACAGCATAGGATGAATCTGCTGTCACCTCCTTCAGAAGAAACCAGTCCTGCTAACACCTTGATCTTGGACTTGTAGCCCCCAAACTGTGAGGTAGTAATTTTGGTTAAGCCCCTGGGTTTGTGTTATTTTGTTGCAGAAGTCCTAACCAACCGAAACACTTTATCAAAAGTAGGCAAGAATATAGATTGTAAATTGTTATATTTACTTTTTTTATATTTAAACTTTTTATTTAACTGATAGGAAAGTTGCTTACTTAAGAAACGGAAAACTTTTACATAAACAAGTCTAGACAGATACTATAATGAATTCTCACACAACTTTTACCCAGCCTGAACTCCCTGTGCCCCTCATGCTATTCTGAAGCAAATTTTAAGACATTGCTAAATAGGTCACTATCTCTAAAAGGGCTACGTTTTAAAGCACTCCTAGGAGAAATGAATCATACTTCCTGAATATGGTCACTTATTCAGTGTTCAGATTTCCACTGTCTCAGGCGTCATAATTTTTTAATAGTTTGAGTCGTGATTCAGATAACATCCATACACTGCATATGGTTGGTGTGTCTTTTAAGCCTCTTAATGCCCCCCAACACACATACACACACAGTTCATCAAGGTTTTTCTTCCCAAGGCCTTTCATAGACTGTGTTTTGCTGATTACATTTCCAAGGTGATATTTAACATGTTCTGCTCTACTCTATTTATGTCTGGCACATACATATTTGGATCGATTCAGGTTTGATATTTTGGTTTTGTTGTTTGGGGCAGTACTATTTCTTAGGTGATGAGATGGAAACACATAATGTCTATTTTATGTTACCAGCCATTGATATAAATTTTACATCACAAAATATTATGCTTCTGATATATATTTTTTCTTTTTTGTGGTACTGGGGGTTGAATCCAGGGCATTCTACCTCCCAGTTACATTCCCAGCCCTATTTATTTTTATTTTGAAACTGGGTCTTGCTAGGTTGATGAGAATCTCACTACTTGCTGAGGCTGTCCTTGAACCTGCGATCCCCCTGTCTCAGCCTCCCAAGTACTGGGATTACAGACCTGTGCTACCATGCCTGGCTCTGATATTTTCTTAAATAACTATTTAAAAATATAAATTCTTAGCTATCCTTAGCTCGCAGGCCCTTAAAAACAAACCAATTTTGGGCAAGATTTCATTCATGGGCCATAGTTCCTTAACCCCTATTCTAAGAACCTGCTGTGGTTGGAGGTGGTTTGTCCCCCAAAGGTTCATGTGTCAGAGACTTAGTCCCCAGTGTGGTGATGTAAGAGGTAGTGGACCTTTAAGAGGTGAGGCCTAGTGGGAAGTCATTAGGTCATTGGGTGTGTTGCCCTGGGAATGGATTGATGCTGAGATTGTGGAGTGAGTTGGTTGATCTCTCAAGAGTGAGTTGTTATAAAAGCCTGACCCCTGAATTCCTCTCTAACTTCCTGTCTTGCCATGTGATGCTTCTTACATGTGCTGCCACCATGATGCCATCTGTCATGAGGCCTTCACAAGAGGCTGCCTGATCTTGAACTTTCAATCTCCAAAACTCAACAAGCCCTTTTTCTTTATACATCATTTAGCCTCAGGTATTTTATTATAGCCATGGAAAACAGACTTGTACACTACCTAAGAGAGAAACTTCATAGATCACACAAATACCAACATTCAGTATTAAAAAACATTGCCAAATTGTTTTCTCTAGTTGTGATGCCATCAGTGAACAAGCAGCTCTGTTACCCAAGGCTGGGTCTTTAAATAAGCAGATAACTCCAAAAGAAGCCAAGGCTCTTAGGGAAACGATTGATAGGAGGCCTTAAGCTAAAAATATAAAAGGTGAGCCTGGGACATACCAGGAAACAGTGCAATCCAAGACTACTGGGATTCTGGCAAGAGTCTTGGAAGCCAATATTTGCAGAGGTCTCTCTGGCCAAAAATGGGACAGGGTGAGCATCAGTGAGAATTGTTACAGAGAATCAAAACATATTTTAAATTCATTAGTTCATAATGGTTTCCTGAAACAATAATAATAGCACTTCTAACTGGTAACTGCTAGAGAATGCTAGTAACGAACTCATTTTTAAAATAACAGATAAAGAGAAAGATTTAAGTATCTAGCCTGCTTTCCCCCTATGATTTGAACCACTGGTATAGTAGATATGAGGAAACGTCTCTTTGTAAAAATATATCATCTAGAGCCAGGTGTTGTGGTGCATGCTTGTAATCCCAGTACTTGGGAGGCTAAAACAGGAGGATCACAGGGTTGAGGACAGCCTTAGCAGTTCAGTGAGATCTTCAGCAACTTAGTGAGACCCTGTTTCAAAATAAAAAGGGCAGGGGGTAGCTCAAAGGTAGAAGGCCCCTGGGTTCAGTCTTCGGTACCAAAAAAAAATTTTTATATCAGAAGGAATGACAAAATTAGAGTGTCAGCATTCTGTAATCGCTAATGGATCCAGATTTTTTTTTTTTGAGGTACTGGGAATTGAACCCAGGGGCATTCTACCTCCAAGCTACACCCCAGCCCTATTTTGTGTGTGTGTGTGTGTGTGGTACTGGGGATTGAGCCCAGAGGCCTTCTACCCTCAAGCTACACCCCCAGCTCTATTTTTAATTTTTATTTTAAAACAGGGTCTTGCTAGGTTGATGAGAGTCTCACTGCTTGCTGAGGCTGTCCTCAAACCTGCAATCCTCCTGTCTCAGCCTCCCAAGTGCTGGGATTACAAGTGTGTGCCAGCACACCCAGCTCGTCATTTTTATTTACCTATTTACCTTGTGGACCTTTAATGATTTTTATTTAATCCAAAAATGGGCTCACAGGTGAGCCTGTAGTTAATTACATGTGTTTCCACGTTTCATTTGGGGTTCTCGGCATCATGATCAGATAATTGGGTTGGGTTTGTAATGGTTGAATTAATAGTCAGGTAGTGCTTCTGACCCGCCCTGAGTCATTACTGAGAAACCTTCTCCAAATTACCTGTCTCTAAAGCAGATAATAGGTACCTACCTACCTCTTAGAGTTTCTCAAGTTTTCTGCTTATGAAGTCAATTGCTAGATAGCTATTACAAAGCTTTGAAAACTGTAAAGCAAAAACTTGCAGAATGTGCTGTAGCGATGCCAGGTGTTTTTAAACAGTGTCTTGAGGAGGCACACAGAGCATCCCAAACCTCTGATTATCCTCCTCTTCGTTGTGCAGTCAGGAAAGCTGTCTAAGTGGATGGGGACACGCCTGTCGCTGTTGATGTTTTTCTGTAGCAGATGACTGACTTGACTTATGCATTTCTGAATGCTGTAGGCTGGAATGTTAAAAGAAGACTGTCATTCTTCAGAGTTTCCTAGCAGTCACAACCAGGAACCTTTTCCGGGTTGGGTTTCTGGTTTGACCACTGGGCCTGGGGGATTTTAGTTGTGGTTCCCCATGTCTAGAATTTACTTCCTCTCTGTGGTTTGTGCAAACCCATCTCACCTTCCAGCCTATGGTCTTATTTCCTCATTTTGTGGAAGTTTTTCCTCCATTGGCATGTAGAGTTTATTTAAAGCACAGTGCATTGGATTGATCAGAAGAAAACACCAGTAAATAAAATAGTTTTTGAAAGTGGTAACTTAAAAATTCTGCTTGAGGCTACCTAGTAGATTTCTCAAGCAGTGATTTGAAGAGTTTTTTTGATGGGTCTGTTAGGCATTGAAGTTTAGTAGCGGTGGTCTGCATTGAGGAATTCTAAGGACAGGAGAGCAGATGCTCACTGCAGCCTTATGAGCAGAGAGAAAGGTAGGGCAGAACTTGGCTTAATTCCTTGCTTCTAATATGGGTGTGAGTTCTCATGCCTCCCACATGACTCACAGAAGACCACTTCTTGAATCAGATAATTGGGCTGCTGGCCTTGGGATAAAACAAAAACAAAAACGGTGGGTGAAGAGAAGAAAAGGTAGTTTACTATCAGCTTTGTGGAGTTTGGAGGAGGACCCCAGAAATATGAACTGTCTTAGCTAGATAGACTTGGGTGCAAAGTACACCAAACTTGGGTGCAAAGTTAACCATGTGAGCCGGGCGTGGTGGCGCACACTTGTAATCCCAGTACTTGGGAGGCTGAGACCGGAGGATCCGGGTTCACGGCCAGCCTCAGCTACTTAGTGAGGCCCTCTGCAACTTCGTGAGACCCGGTTTCAAAATAAAGGATAAAAAAAATAGGGCTGGGGGTATAACTCGGAGGTAGAGCGCCCCTGGGTTCAATCCCCGGTACCGCAAAAAAAAAAAAAAGTTAACCATGTGGAGGCAGAACTGTGGTGTCCAGGAGGGGGTGGGGACTTGTCCTCAATACCTGCTCTCAGGGTCTGGCTCCAGCACCTCTCTGTGCCTTGGGCTGGGGCATATCAGTTTCCTCATCTGTGATGTGGTACTGGTCCGGTTACCTTAGAGGTGTTGTTATGATGGAATGAATTCATACTGTATTTTATCAAATCTCAGATGCAATCGATTATAAGTCACATGCTTCCTTTTGTACCGTTACAAAGAAGAAATGCTGCCAGTTAAACCAACTTGGTTTCAAGCATGATTTAATTTTAATTCAGGGACATTAAGATGCAGTGGACAAACTGTGTTTTAAAAATCAATAAAATACAGTGTACTGGGTGAGAAAGTGCTTTGCTATATAATCCTCAGGAGTCATATTTAATCTTTATTATGTGAGTCAGGGGAGTGAAACAGAGTTATTAAGAATAAATACCAGTGGGGAAGCATTGGCCAAACCGGGGAAGAGAACAGCTAGCTGAAGGAGGTAGATAAGAAAGATCCCCCCCATGGTCTTCATTCATGGAAGCCTGGCTCCCAGTGGCTCAGGTGCTTCACATCATGTGTCTGGTTAAGAGATTCTTATTCTCAGTGACCCTTGATTTTCCTGCAGATTGGTCTTGAGAGAAAGAAACCTTCAGGTTTCCTCCTGTGTTAAATATGGTGACTCTTCTCTGTTGTGGACTTTGTTGACTTAGAACTTGCAGGTTCTCAACAGTGCTGGGTTGACTGTATTAGTCCTAAGCACAGACTTCAGCAAGGCCTCACCTGCATCTGAGCCTACTGGTAAACCATGGGTTTCAGCGTCGCTGTTACAAGTAGACCTTTGGATATTGAAAAAGAACATAGTCCTGTTTGCACTTCATTTCAGGCTTCTTGAATAGTCATGAAAGGTATTTGATACTCAAGAATGGATTTGCTCACATAGGAATTTGTGTTCATTTCCATAGCTTCACTTAAAAACAAAAAACATGGCATGGCTAACCTGTCACTCTGCCTTCCCTTCAGTGCAGGAGAACACTTACTTAGCCATAGATGAGGATGTCAAGGAAAAGTTTATTTCTTAGTAAAACACCAGCAGCTGAAACCAAGCAGTTTGCACTAACAAAGGTTCAAAATTACCCTAGTTGAATGTTTTCCAGAGAACTGAATCCTTGTTAAAAATAAGGTGTAAAAATTTTTATGCTGTAATAGGGATGGGCCAGATAGTAAAATATTTTAGGCTTTGTGGCTCAATATCTTTTCATAATCTCTTTGTTTTGTTTTTATTTTCTTTTTTAAAAGCAGCCCATAAAGATGTTAAAATCATTCTCAGCTAAAGGGCCCACCATGCAGCAGGCAGCCACAGGCTGTAGTTTGCAGACCCCACTCTGTTAGAAGCTCCTTATCATGGCCAGGACTCCTTGGAGAAATGACTGATTCTGTAGCCGGAGTAGGAAAACATGAGAGGAGCCCAGAGCATCCTATAGTGCTAGAAAGCGGGGACATGTTGAAGAAAAAAGAAAAGGATGGGGCACTGCAAAAGGAGCCAGCAGTCAACCTGAAGGAGCCCCCAGAGGCCAAAACTGGAGCAGTTTGAGGCACAAAATAATGGCATTATTGGATTGTAAACCAAAGAACAAACATCCACGAGTTCATAATTATATAAGTGAAAGAATAAAATAAATAGGTGGAGGAGAAGGTACAAATCTTTCTTATAGAAGAATTCTAAATAACATACATCAAAGGAATGAGGAAACTAGAAAATCCCCATTAAAACATCACAGTAAGCAGGGTATATGGTGGTGCACACCTGTGATCCCAGTGCTTGGGAAGCTGAGACAGGAGGATTGCAGTTTTGTGGCCAGCCTCAGCAACTTAGCAAGGCCTTCCGCAACTTAGTGAAACCATGTTTCAAAATAAAAAAATAAAATAAAATAGGGCTGGGAATGTAGCTCAGAGGTAGAGTGCTCCTGAGTTCAATCTCCAGCAGTACTACCACAAAAAAAAAAAAACCCCACACACACACAATGGATCGCTGTAGGCAAGACGTGCAAACAAATGTGAAAGCTGCTGTGCAAAACCTTAAGGAGAAACAGGGTATTTGCATAGTTTCAAAGTATTTCCCTGCAAGTATTTTTTAATGACTATACTTTTTTTTTTTTGCGGTACCGGGGATTGAACCCAGGGGTGTTCTACCTCCACGCTACATCACCCGGCCCTATTTTTTATACTTTATTTTGAAACCGGGTCTCACGAAGTTGCGGAGGGCCTCACTAAGTAGAGAGAGACAGGGAGAGAGAGAGAGCTGAGGCTGGCCGCGAACCGGTATCCTCCGGTCTCTGCCTCCCAAAGTACTGGGGTTACAAGCGTGAGCCACCACGCCTGGCTTACTATACTGTTTTTAACATGTCTGCAAACTCTTTTTAACAGTCCTCCCTCCAGGAAGTGTAGCTTACTTCCCTTCCCTGGGGGTGTGCACTGGACTTTGGGACCTGCATGAAAGGCAGAGTTTTTAAAGGCAAACGTGATAACTTTATGGTGGCAAGACCGCTTGGGCCACATGGTCAGAGTTCACCCCACTGACAGGGCAGTTTACCTTTGTGGTATTCTAGATTCTTCCTAATATCTATAATCTCACTCTAATCCTGGGAGAACATCAGGCCACCCAAGTTGAGCAACATTCCACACAATCACTGACTAGTACTCTTCAGAAATGTCAGAGTTAAGCTGGGCGTGGTGGTGCACACTTGTAATCCCAATACTTGGAAAGCTGAGACAGGAGGATCCGGGTTTGTGGCCAGCCTCAGCTACTTAGTGAGGCCCTCCACAACTTAGTGAGACCCTATTTCAAAATAAAGAATAAAAAATAGGACTGGGGGTGTAGCTCGGAGGTAAAATGCCCCTGGGTTCCACCCCCCAGTACTGCAAAATAATGTGAAAGTTATGGAACACAAGGTAAGACTGAGAAACTGTGAGAGATTGGAGGAGACGGGGGATGGGGGAAATACTGTGGTTAAATGCAACACTGATAGTCTGGATTGAACTTTGGAAATGGAAAAGGTCTTTAGTGGAGAAAATGGTAAAATTCAAATAAAGTCTGAAGCTCAGTTAATAGTGTTGTACCATTGTTATTGTCCTAGTTTTGATAAATGTACTATGGAGATGTAAGACTTGAACATTAGTGGAAGCTGGGTGAAGGATACATGGGAACTCTGTATTCCCTCTGCAATTCTTCCCTAAATCTGAGATTATTACAAAATAAAAGTTTATTTATTAATTTATTTATTGCAGTACCGGGGATTGAACCCAGGGGCATTCTACCTCTGAGCTGTACCCCCGGCCCTATTTTTTATACTTTATTTTGAAACCGGGTCTCATGAAGTTGCGGAGGGCCTCACTAAGTAGTTGAGACTGGCTGCGAACCTGGATCCTCTGGTCTCTGCCTCCCAAGAACAGGGATTACAAGCGTGCGCCACCATGCCCGGCTTATTTATTTATTTTTAATAAAAAAACCAACTTCCTGTCCTGGACTGGCTATCAGTTTTATTGTGAACAGTCAAACATCATTTTATTAATCCTTGGTCCCATTTATTATCTAGAAGAAAACATATTGGTTCAGTAATTAAAACTAGTTATAGAATGTACATGTTTTTTAATATTGTTTCTCTCTCTTTCAGGGGAGGCACCTACTGCAGAAGTTCCCTCGTCGTTTATGATCCTGTCAGTGTGCAGTTTAATGATATTAATAGTGTTAATTGCAAACTGTGTTTCCTGCTGTAAGGACCCAGAAATAGACTTTAAGGTGAGCACAGATGGCAGAAGCATTTAAAGTCATTTTCTGATACATTTACCAATAGAGTGGCTGTGTTTCACAGTCTCTTGGGATCAGGGGTCAGCCAACTTTTTCTGTAAGGGCTAGGTAGTAAATATTTTATGCCCTAGTAAATAGTAAATGTGGCTATACAAACTCTCTATCACAGCTTCCCCACTCTCAGCCCTGCAATTGAAGTGCTACATCAACCATAAACACTGTCTTAATAAATGGTCACGGCTTTGTGCAGATAAAACTTGATTTATAAAGATAGGCGGTTTGGATTTGGCCCACTGGCTAGTTTGCCACTCCTGCCTTAGAGTATCTTTGACAGCAAGCACTCTCCTGTAGTGAGTTTAAGTGTTTTCTAGGTGAGGAATGAACCATGATGATTGAATTTACTTGAGAGAAGGCATGTACCGAAGAACAGGCTGGTTTTTGGTGTTTTCCAAACTTTTATAGGCTGATGAACTTGTGATCAGTAGGTCATGAAGGCGAAGGGATCCCCCAGAGTTCTATACATGAGGAAGAGTATTGAACCTCAAGTTTACCTTGAAACCTTGAGTTCCCCAAAGGGAAGAGAATGCTGCTGACTGTAAAATCCTGGCTCTGAGGGAGATGACAGAGGGGCTGCTCTGTAGAGCAGATGGACAGAATCTGCCAGTAAACACGCTGGGAACTCCTGCCCTAGAACTTGCTGCATGCCTATTGGCATGTATTAGGTTTCCATAAATACTTGTTAAAAAGGAGTACATGCAGGAAAATAGAAGAGGGAGTGCATGCATACAGAGAAAATGGCCTCTGCTGACTGTACTAGGACTAGCCAGGAGTCCTGAGGGCCAGTGGTTCAAATTGGAAAACAAAATTCTCTTCTTGCCAAAACCTTCTTTTCCCCGGACATACGGACCCGATTTCTAGAGCCTCCTACCTGTTTTTATTGTGTGTTCTCCTTACCTGCAGTCTGGCAGCAGTTGTGAGGACTTTTGGAGGTGTGCTGTCCTTGCACTCAACACTGCTTATGCCCAGGAGGCTGAGAACAGGGGAAGCCTGCAGGAAAGACTCACCACATGGGCCACTGTCTGCAGAAGCATTGGGCTGCCGCACACCCCCGTGGGACTTTATTCACAGCACCAGCCCCTGGGCTGTCACATCACTGCAGACACCTCTGTGGGAACTTAATGGCTACCCTGCTGGGGGCACAATTATAGTAGAGAATCAGTGTCCCTCGATGGTCAGTCTTGCTAAGGGACTTTGCACAGAAACCTGGCCGTTTTGGGACAAAGATAAAGTCTGATCAGTGTTGCTGATACTGGAGTCGGGTCTCATCTCACATTTCACGATACCTCTTTCTTGTCTTAGATTGTACCAACTGTTCTGAATGTCAGTATTGAATGAGGGTGTTTATTGTGATGTCGCTTCAAGGCTGGGAATCAGGTGATTCTGGGAATCGGATGATTGTGATGCAGGGGCCACATAGCTCTAGGGTCTCTGTGACCAAAGAAGAGTATTTATTGCCATCTGCCACTTGCTGGTTTCCTTTAGATTTAGAGCTCTACTGTTTTAGAGCTGAATGGTCCCAGCAAAGTCACAGACCAGGAAGCTATAGTCTGGCACAGTGACTTGCCCAAGTTCATCCAGATAGCCACCGGCATAACTTTAAGTAACCTAGCCGTAGCTCATTTTTAAGTTATTATTACACTGTGTTGCCTCTCTGAACTTTTAGAATCATCTGCTGGTATATCTACTGGTATGTCATGCTGCTGCCAATTTTTGATTGGTATTATTTTTAAAGTAGGCATGATGGACAAAGCACTTTGATGAAAGAATCTTTAGGAATGTCTAAAAGGAAAATTGAATGGTCTCTTCTCTTCAAAGGTGCCCTCACAGATTGCAGTTACAGTACCACATTTCTCCTGCTCCGTCCCCCCATACATATAGCAATAACAATAATGTCCTTTAATGCATATAAGAACATATATGACACATGAGAATAAGTCTTCTCACATGCATGTGAAAACAAATGTCAGAAAAATCTACCATTATAACTTTAAGTTTCTTCCTTGAATTGGGTGGGGGCTAAGAGAAGGTGGTAGAAGAGGAAGACCAAAAGAAAGATGTTGGCAGAAAAATGGAAGAGTCTTGTCCACTGATCTGTTCTCAGCTTCTGTATGGCGCCCAGAGGGGTGATACTTGGTAATTATCCAAACAAACAAGCAACTTGGTAATTTTCTTTATCTGTGTTAAATTAAACTGGACTCCAAGCTATATCCAGCTCATGGGAATGAGGCTAGGAAGAATCAGGAGAGCTTTCTGTCCTACAGAGTTACTTAAAAGGTTCTCACAACGTAGTTGGTGCATCCTCAATTTTAATGTTATCATCTTTGGAAAACCAGATGCTCTTGTATGTTAATTACACTTCAATGCCACACCTTTCTACACTGACCTTTGTGGTTAAGATCCTGATGATTTTCTTACCCAGTGTAATAGTTTTTCCACTGTTACTTTTTTTAGGGAAAAAGGACTTGCTTAAAAATATCTTTTCTTTCTTTTTTTGTGGTACTGGGGATTGAACTCAGGAGCATTCTACCTCCATGCTACACCCCTAGCCCTATTTTATATTCTTTATTTTGAAACAGGGGCTCACTAAATTGTGGAGGGCTTCATTAAATAACTGAGGCTGGCCACGAACCCGGATCCTCCGGTCTCAGCCTCCCAAGTACTGGGATTACAAGAGTGTGCCACCACGCCCAGCTTAAAAATATCTTTTCTGCCCGGCTTGGTGGCATACACCTGTAATCCTAGTACTTGGGAAGCTGAGACAGGAGGATCACAGGTTCAAGGACAGCCTCAGAAAGTAATCAGACTCATCAACCTAGCAAGACCCTGTTTAAAAAATATAAAATAGATATCACTCAGAGGTAGAATGCCCCTGGGTTCAATCCCCAGTACCACAAAAAACAAAAAACCTTCTGAGCCAGGCATGGTAGTGTTATACTTGTAATACCAGTACTTGGAAGGTGGAGACAAGAAGATCGAAGGTTCGAGGCTAGCCCTAGCAACTTAGCAAGACCCTGATTTCAAATAAAAAATAAAAAGGGCCAAGGGTATAGTTCAGAGGTAGAATATCCCTGGGTTCAATCCTCAATATCACAAAAAATAAAATAAAAATAAAAATCTGAGTCTATTAACTGTCTTAATTTTAATATAAGTTACATTACTCTTACAAATGAATGTACAATTAAAAATAAAATTAATTTTTTTGAATCAGCATGAAAAGATTTGTGAAACTGAGTAACAATTTTTAAAGGTTTATTTAAACACTAATAATTTAAAAGTAAGTTTTTGAGTCTAGAAGAGGATTTCCATGTTAAGTTCCATTTTCATTTTAGAAAAATTTGCATTTAACTTCAAACTGTCAATCAGTTTTAAAAGTTACATAAAATATGTGTGATTTATTTTCAAATCTATTTATTTATTTTTTGTGATACTGGGGATTGAACCCAGGGACATTCTACCTCTGAGCTACACCCCCAGCCCTATTTTA
>PVJS01036806.1:0-20261 GCA_004027185.1 Glis glis | reverse complement strand
GATTCTTTTTTTTTTTTTTTTTGAGGTACTGGGGATGGAACCCAGTGGCATTCTACCTCCAAGCTATACTCCCAGCCCTATTTTATTCTTTAATTTTGAAACAGGGTCTCACTAAGTTGCAGAGCTGCAAACCTGCAATCCTCCTGTCTCAGCCTCCCAAGTACTGGTATTATAAGCGTGCGCCACCATGACCAGCTACAATTGATTCTTAATAAGGGTGCTGAGACAGTTCGATGGGATTTTCAACAGCAGGTGCAAGAACAATTGGAAATCCACATGCAAAAGAATGAAATTGTACTCTATACCTCTATACCATATAAAAAATTGACTCCAAGTAGATCATAAATCTAAAGGTAAATGCTAAAACTATAAAACATATAGGAGTAAATCTTCATGACCTTGGCTTAATAGTTTCTTAGATATGGCACCAAAAGCACGAACAACAAAAGAGAAAATAGATAAACTGAACTTCACCAAAATTGAAGCTTCTGTGTTTCAAAGGACACCATCAAGAAAGTGAAAAGGTAACTCACACAATGGGAGAAAATATTTACAAATCATGTATGTCATAGGTTTTTTATATCCCAAATATATAAAGAACTCACAACTTAGCAATTAAAAACAATTTTTAAATGGGCAAAGAATTTAAATGCATATTTCTCCATATATACACAAATAACCAATAAGAGGAACATAAAAGAAATTCAACATCATTATTTTTAGAGAAATGGAAATCAAAATTACAATGATATACCACTTTACATTCACTAGATGACTAAAATTAGAGAGAATAGCAAGCATTGCTGAGAATATGAAGGAAAATGAAGGAATGTTCATGCATTGGTGTCAAGATTTATAAAATTCTGTCTCCACCTTAGAAAACTTCAGAGTTTACTCAAAATGTTAAACATAGTTACCACATGACCCAGCGATTTTACTCATAGGTCTATACACAAGAGAATGGAAAAAATGTCCACACAAAAACACAAATGTTCATCACATTATTATTCATAATAGCAAAAAAGAGGAAACAATCCAAATGCACACTAACTGATAAGTAAGCAAAGTGTTATATAGCCACGCAATGTCATATTACTTAGCAGTGAAAAGGAGTACTGGTACATGTTATGACATGGATGAACCTTGAAAACATTACACTAAGTGAAAGAAACCATTTACACATTGGCCACATATGATATAATTCCATCTATATGAAATATCCTGTAATCCCAGTACTTGGGAGGCTGAGACAGGAGGACTGCAGGTTCAAAGCCAGCCTCAGCAACTTAGTGAGGCCCTCAGTAACTTAGCGAGAAACTGTTTCAAATTAAAATAAAATAAAATAGGGCTGGGGTGTAGCTCAGAGGTAGAATGCCCCTGGATTCAATCCCCAGTACAAAAGAAAAGAAAAAAAATGTTTTCAGGGACTGGGCTGGGAGGGAATAGAGAGTAACTCCTAATGAGTATGGAGTTTCTTTTGGAGAAGGATGAAAATGTTATAAATGTAGATAGGTATAATGTTTGCACAACTTGTAACTATATTAAAAAACATTGAATTATATACTTTAAATTTTCTGGTGTGTGAGTTAAACATATACCTACCATATGATCCATCCATTGTACTCTTAGATATTTATGCAAGAGAAAAAAAAGTCCATTGATCCTCCATCTGTGGCTTCTACATCTGTGTATTAAACAACCACAGATTAAAAATATTTGGAAAAACTTGTGTCTGTACTGAATATGTACAGAAATTTTTTTTCATTTATGTGGTATTTGGTGTTATAAGTAATGTAGAGATGATTTAAAGTATATGGCAGAATGTGCATAGTTTATACAAGTACTACACCATTTTATATATGGGACTTGAACATCTATAAATTGTGGTGTTTGAGGGGCATCCTGGAATTAGTCCCCCAAGATACCGATGGACAACTGTGTATTTCCGTACAAAGAGTTATACATGAATGTTCATAGCAGCTTTATTTGTAATAGCCCAAAACTGGAAACAACCCAAATGACCATCAACATAGTATACTACTTAGCAATAAAAAGAGATCAATTACAATTTGAGTATCCCTTATTCAAAATTTTTGGGACTAGAAGTTTCGGATTTCAGATTTTTCCAGAGTTTGGAATATTTACTTGTTACATAATGAGGTATCTTAGGGATATGACCCAAATCTAAATTTGAAATTCATTTGTTTCATATATGCTTATACACATAGCCTGACAGTAATTTTATACAATATTTTTAGTGCACCTGGGTTTTGACTGCAATATATCACCTGGGGCCAGGTGTGGAATTTTCCATTTGTGTCATTATATCAGTGCTTTTATGAGTTTCAGATTTTGTAGCATTTTGGACTTTCAGATTAGAGATACTCAACCTGATTGAAACATTCAACAGTATGGGTGAATATCAGAATAGTTACTCCAGGTGTGGTGGCACAGGCCTGTAATCCCAGTACTTGGGAGGCTGAGACAGGAAGATCACAGGTTCACAGCCAACCTCAGCAACTTAGCGAGGTCCTCCACAACTTTGTGAGATCTAGTTTCAAAATTAAAAAATAAAATTGGGCTGGAGGTGTAGCTGAGAGGTAGAATACCCCTGGGTTCAATCCCCAGTACCACAAAAAGAAAAAAAATAGTTACACTAAGTGAAAGAAGCTAGACCAAAAAAGGGTGCATTCTCTATAATTCCATGTAAGACTAGAAGATATAAACCGATCTACAGTGACAGAAAGTAGACCAGTGAGCGGGGAGTGGTGGCACACGCTTGTAATCCCAGTACTTGTAAGGTTAAGACCAGAGGATCGCAGGTTTGCGGCCAGCCTCAGCTACTTAGTGAGGCCCTCTGCAACTTAGTGAGACCCTGTTTCAAAATAAAGAATAAAAAATAGGGCTGGGGGTGTAGCTCGGAGATAGAATGCCTCTAGGTTCAATCCCCAGTACACCACACACACAAAAAAAGGTAGATCAGTGGTTTCCTGGGCATAGGGATCTGGGAGGGGACAGAAAAAGGGATAACAAAGGAGCATGTGACAACTCAGTTGACTTCCTTGTGCATTATCATCACTGTGATGCCTTCAAGGGCATAGATGGTATATATGGTGTCATAGTGTGTACATGTCAAGACTACCAAAGTATATAGTTTATTGTATGTCAATTATATGAGTTGATTTATAAGTGAATGCTAAAATAAGAAAAAAATCAACTCCCAAAAGTAGTCTGTGTGCTAAATATACAGACCAGGATACTGAATGGTCCATGAAGAGACATTAAGATTATGGTAGTTTAATGGGATATAGTGGTCCTGAAAAGAAAATGGAGGGATAGGGAGTTGAAGAAGATAGGATGAGAAAGCATTTAAGTAACTGGACTACATGAGACACTCTTGTCCTTTTTTTAAACTGGTGTAAATCAATATTTGATGCTTCACAGGAAAGTAATTTTTCTCTTCATCTTATCTTCTAGAGTTTCTTTCATATGAAACCTTTCCTAAGTGTTAGGGAGTAATTCAAACTGGTTGTCCCCGGCCCAGCTATAACCAATTTGAGTCGAAAGCATACATTTTCAATTTATGTCTCTTAACATCCTAATTGAAAATGCAGTTTACTCTTAGTCTGCCTAATCCCCATGGCTTGTTCTCCTCAGTCCTACACACCTCCAAGCAACGAGTTCAAGATCAGCATGAAATTGGAAGCACAGGACCCCAGGAACACCACATCCACCTGTATTGCCACAGTAGTTGGACTGACAGGTGCCCGCCTCCGCCTGCGCCTTGATGGCAGTGACAACAAGAATGACTTTTGGCGGCTGGTTGACTCAGCTGAAATACAGCCTGTCGGGAACTGTGAGAAGAATGGGGGTATGCTGCAGCCCCCTCTGGGTGAGTAACTAGACCCAGGCACTCCCTAGCCAATCAGGTTCCAAAAATTGTACAGTCTATTATTGGAAAGTCTAGGATCCTCTGCCTATCCCTTTTTCATCTGGTCCCCAAAAAAGGCCCAGCCAATTGATGGTGCACACTTGTAATCCCAGTACTTGGAAGGTTGAAACAGGAGGATCTCAGGTTCGAGACTGGCCTCAGTAACTTAGTGAGCCTCATAGCAACCTAACAAAACAAATAATAATAAAAAAAAAAGCTGTGGGAATAGCTTGGAGGTAGAATGGATCTGAGTTCAATCCCCAGTACCACACACACACATACAAAAAAGCCCAGCCAAAATGAAATGAGCTGAAAAATCTGGACATTTCCATTCCTACATTTCAATTCCCATTACCACACACACTCACACACAAAAAAAACATAAAGCTAAACACACATACAATGTAAAGCTTTCATCAGATTCTGTAACGATGAAGGGCTGAATGAAAAATCACCCAGGAAAAAGAAAGGTGTGACTGCTATTGAATCCCTTATCTCCTCTCTCCTAAATTTTCACTTGGTACTTGGAATGTTCTCACTTTTAATCCATTATTAAGAAAATCCGTTATTTTACTTAAACTTATAACCCCACAACATTTTTCTCTTCCAGATCAGATTCACTTTTTTTCCTTCAATATACCTGAGAGAATCAGCCCATTTCAATTACTATCAATCATTATTGCAGCAAGTCTCAATGAGGGATAGAGAGGAATGGATTATGGGCCTGTGTCATGTTGCTTTCAGGAGGCTGAGTTAGATGAATTGAGGTTAGGGGATATGTATCATTTGAAAGAGCTTTCCAGGTACTTATTTAACATTTTTCCCCATTAAAAATGTATTTGTAATATGAAATTTCAAATATATGCAAAAGTAAAGAAAATAACACAGTGAATTTTCATGTATCCTTCATTATTGATAATTATCAACATATAATCTTGTTTTATTTGTATTTGTATTCACTCCATCTTGCTCCTTCCTAGTTGCCCAAATATAGTATCATTTTATCCTGAAATATTTATTATGTCTCTCCCATAGGCAAGGATATTTTCAAGTCATAACCATAATACCATTATCTCATGTAAATAAACTAATGATAATTCTTAATATCAATAAATACTTGATAAGTCTTTAAATTTTCCCAATTGTATCTCTTCCCCTTCTGTCCTTTTGTCTCCCCCTTCCCCCACATAGTTTTTTTGAATCAGGACCTAAAATCTACACATTGCAATTGGTTGGTATGTCCCTTAAGTCAGTCACTCAGTCTCTCTGTCTCTTTCTCTCTCTATTTCTCTGTACTAAGGATCGAACCCAGTGGCATTCTACCTCTGAGCTATACCCCTAGCCAGTTTTATATTTAAATTTTATTTATTTATTTATTGTGGTACTGGGGATTGACCCCAGGGGCATTCTACCACTGAGCTACATCCCCAGTCCTATTTTTTGTTTTGTTTTGTTTTACTTTGAAACCAGGTCACACTAAATTGCTGAGTGCCTCACTAAGTTGCTGAGGCTGGCCACAAACCTGCAATCCTCCTGTCTCACCTTCCCAAGTACTGGGATTACAGGTGTGTACCACCACACCCAACTTTTTAAAATTTTGAAACAGGATCTTACTAAGTTGCTGAGGGTGGAGCTAAGTTGCTGAGGCTGGCCTTGAACCTGGAATCCTCCTTGTTCCACTGCCTAAGTACTGGGATAACAGGCTTATGCTACCACACCCAGCCATTAAGTCTCTTTTAATCTAAGTCTCTTTTAATGAGACAAATTGTCTTCTGTCTCATTTTTCTTGCAATTTATTTGTTGAAGAACCCAGGTCATTTGTATTTAAAATTTACCACAATTATATTTTGCTGGTTGTGTCCCAATGGTGTCATTTAACATGTTTTATTAGCTACATATAGAGATTTGATCAGATTCATGTTCAATTTTTTCATAAGAATATTTCACAGATGGTGGTATTTACTTCCATCAGGAAGCATATATGGTCTGGTTATCTCTTGTCTTAATCAGGGGTGAACAGATTTTCTTAATGGGTCAGATAGCAAATATTTCAGGTTTGCAGCCATATGTTCTCTGTTATAACTTTTCAACTTTGTCCTTATAATGTGAAAGCAACCATAGGTAATACATAATAAACAAATGTATAGAGCTGTGTTCTAATAAAACTTTACAAAAAACAGATAACTAGACGCGCTGGCTATAGTTTTCTTGACCCCTGATTTACATCTATCAATTCATTATGGTTGCAAAACAGGAAATTTTAATCCTGCCATTCCTTCCACATAAATAAAATGGAATACATCTATTAAACTTGCATCAATTCTTTGATTATCCTGAGATATAGGTCATACAGAAATATTTTATTTACTTACCTATTTTCAAAATAATAAACTGATTTACTATCGTCCTCCAAGAGTATTTAAGGAAGGTTATTATTTAGTATCATAAACTCAAGGAATCATCCATAATTGTTATATTTCAATCCATCACACTAATTGTCCATATTGATGCTTTCATTGTCCCATCTTTGGCCAGTAAGAGCCTCATCAGGTAGTCTCCTCTTTTATACATTAATACTATTTGGTAGCTCTTTTGGACTTTTGAAACTTCAAAATGTTCCAGGCTCATCTTGTACACTTCCCACCCTAGGAAGAAATCAGCGATTTCTTCTAGGTGCCTGGGCTCCTTTTAGTGGAAAATAGAATTTAGAGATCATAATCTGAGCACTAGAATGCTCATTACTCCTCGGTTGGTCATTCTTTCTAGGTCTTTTTGGTAAAGAGAGGCAGAGCATTATTGGTTCATTTTGATACTTACCACTAAAATTCATGACAGTCCCATTTCTGCCTACTTCATTACTACCATCTTGAATCTGTATTTTCTTTGTATCACAACAAAACCCTAGTTCTCCATGTCAACAAATTAACTCATTTGCTTTATCCCACAATACACATATAACAGTCTCAGACTATTTACCAATACTACCACCATTATGATTATGGATAGTATTTGAGTTATTTGCATTTTTCTTACCCTCAGGGGAAATATAGACAAATAACATGTTATACCGTCATAAGGATTTGTTTCTTTCTGGGTGGCTCTGCCACCAACTTGATAATTAAGGTTCATTTGTTTTATTTTTTATTTTGGGGGATTGCTTTTTTAAAATTAATTTGGCTCTATATACTTAAAATATGTACATCATTTTTTAAAGTGAAATTCATAAAACAAAGTATATACAGAGAAATCCTCTTTTCCCTATTCTTTCCTTATTCCATATATAACCACTCTCTTTTCTTTCTTTCTTGTTTTTTTTATGTGTGTGTGTGTGTTGGGGGGGGTGTGCACTGGGGATTGAACCCAGGGGCATTCTACATCTGAGCTATACCCCCCCAGCCCTACTTTATTTTTTATTTTGAAACAGGGTCTCATTAAGTTGTGGAGGGCCTTGCTAAATTGCTGAGGCTGGCCGTGAACCTGCAATCCTCCTGACTCAGCCTCCCAAGACCTGGGATTACAGGCCTCCACCACCACTTCTGGCTTCATTTTATTATTTATCCTTCCATTTCTTAAAAATACAGGCAAATCAGTCACAGAAAGTGGTCATATGGTTTCTCTCATATGCAGAAGCTAGGGAGTAATCTGGAAAAAAAGAGGGATTTTAGATAATGGAGGAGAAACTCCAGTGGAGCGAGGGAGGTGGTCTGTCTAGGGAAGCGGGAGAGGGAGAATTAATGAAGGAATTACTTCCAATGACATGTACATATGTGAGAATACCAATGCTAATCTCAATATCCTATATGGGGAAGGAGGGAGTGAGGAGGGAGCTGGGGAAAAGCTCACCAAGTACAGTGCGCATGTATGTCACTATCACTATGAACTACATTATGATGTGAGACTATAATGCACCAATAAAAGTATAAAAAATACAGGCAAATATAAGTGTGTATATATAGAGAGATGTATGTAATGATACTTATATATGTATACACACATATATTTGCCTATAAATACTTATTATATAAATGATAGCATATTTTACATACTTTTCTGAGCCTTGCTTTTTTCATTTATTGATATGTCTTAATGATGACTTCACAGTAGTATATGGAGATATCCCTCATTCCTTTTTACAACTGCATTATAAAAGTATATTATTCTCATGCTACTTTATGAATCACTATTTAGATGCCTCTTGAGAGGCTATTTAAAATTATAAGTTCCCAAGGATAATATAATGTCCATCTAAATTAAAATCTTTCCAAAAATTCTCTAGAAACCTACAAATCAAAAGGGAAAGCAAATCGAACTATCCATAACTCATGCCTAAATATAACTTAAGAGTTAAGAATACCACACATTTCAGTTACATGTTAGTGGGGATATGAAGATCTGAAGCCAGCAGAGTTAGTACCTGACCCATATCAGAATGAAGTATGTATATGTACATAAGTGGAAACTCTAAAAAAGGGAGAGAGCAATCTAGGGCTAACTCATCTAAAATTCTCCCTAGAAAAAGATAGTCCCATCCAGGATGGGAAATGTTGAAAACAGAGCTAAACCTAGTGGATTAGACACTAATGGAGAACCAGAAGGACTAGAGATAGCAGTCTTGGAAAGAAAATGACCTTCTGAGGAGATGGAGACTTACTATTGAAGGGGAAGAAAAGAAGCAAGGGGTATAATTTAACATTGTGAGAACCAAAGAGAATCATAAAATCAAAAGACATTCTAATCTTCTCATCCTACTCCAATGAGGCCCGTCTGTTAAAGAAACTACACTTTACTCTGACAATTCATGACCTAAATTCCCTGCCAAAATAGAACCTCTTGTTTTGCTACTCCAGGAAAATATAAGAAACTTCAAAATGATCAGGAAATAGCAATCAACATCCATAAAAAAGCCTCTGTGTGAAGAAAAACAGATGAATATAAAACAATTTCAACTACTGAAAGTTTTACTGCCAAAACCAATGGCTAATCATAGAGAAACTATTGTAGAACAATCCAACTTGAGCTAACAAGTACTGGTGGATAGGAAAAATTACCTTGAATCATAAATTGTGAAAATCAGGCTAGAAGTGCACAACAGACAAAATGGTGTGAAATAAACTTGTTCAAAATCAATAAAAAGCTGGAAGAAACAAAATCATCCTAGTTGAAAACTCAATTCCACAATGACCAAACGGACAATAGATTCAACTGAAAATATAATAAGGGACCTTGAGGAGAGAATACAAATCAGTATTAGAAAAGGTTAAAAAGTATTAGAAAGAAACTGTTAGATACAGAACATGGTCAACAAAGATCCAGCATGTATGTGCATATGTATATATGCTTGTATGACTGGAGCCCATGAAGTAGATAAATAAAACAAACATAATTAACACTTAAACAAAAAACCTTTCCAATATTAAAGAAGACCAGAACCTATATTTAAAGGGCCTACTTCATTCTTGGGAAAATTGATTCAGATTGGTTAACTCTAAAACATATTCTAGTAAAACTATTAAATTTTAAGAAAAATTCCTCTAAGCTTTAGGCAGAAAAGCCAAGTCTTTTTCAAAGGAAAGAAAGTCAGGTTTTCATCAGATTGCTCAAGAGCAAAGTACAAAGCAAGAGAAAGTGGAGCAACATTTTCAGGAAGTTCAAAGGAAGAAAATGGGAGCAAGGATTTTATATCTACTCAAGCTGTTGTTCAAGTACTGGATGGTACCGGCTGCCGTGCACTACAGGAAACCAGCATCAGAGAAGATAGGCGTGCTGTAGGAGCCTGTGGAGTAAACGCTGGAACCCGGAAGCAAATCCCTTTCCTCCCGTAATGTCTTCATATGGGATCAAAGGATATCACTTAACACACCTAAATCAAATAGTAGAATCCTAAGTAAGGAAAAAGGGAATAAGGACATTTTAAAATGTACTAGTATAAAAGAAACCACTAAAAGATCCAGAACTTTCTAAATGCCAAAAGAAAAGACCAAGAAACAGACCACATAAAGAGATGAACTCAATATAGAAAATATAGGAAATAAGACATAATGTGACAGAATTGAGACCAAATGTGTAATTCACATTAACAAACATAAATGGATTTAACTCACCTAATAATAAAAGAAGAAATTTTCAACTTGGCATTCAGAGTACAACCTAGCTCTATTCTATATATAGGAGACATGCATGAACTGTATTAGGCTAAAAATAAAAGGATTATCAAGTAATTATAAACAATTATAATTGGAAGCCGGGTGTGGTGGCGCACGCTTGTAATCCCAGTACTTGGGAGGCTGAGACTGGAGGATCCGGGTTCGCGGCCAGCCTTAGCTACTTAGTGAGGCCCTCCACAACTTCATGAGACCTGGTTTAAAAATAAAGAATAAAAAATAGGGCTGGGGGTGTAGCTCGGAGGTAGAATGCCCCTGGGTTCAATCCCCGGTACCACAAAAAAAAATTATAATTGGAGAGGTTGCAGTTTTGATATTGGACAAGACAAAATTCAGGCAAGACACTTTTAACAAGACAAGACACATTATAATTCTTAAAGGTAGCACAAGTCACAGTGAAATTTAATAGTTATAAATATTTCAGTACGAATTATAAAGCATCTGTCTTCATAAAAAAATTATGCAAGATGCAAGCTGTAGCTCCAAGGTAGAAGGCCTCTGGCTTCAATCCCCCATACCACACACACACATACACAAAGAATTTTATAATAGAATAAGCAAGAGTGATAATAGTGGTATCCATGAGGTTCATGTGATACATGAAGAAAAACAATTTAAAGTTGGAGGGAGAAATTTCTTTTGCAGAATTCCAGCTAATATATATAGAAGGAATGAGAGAAATCACTATTTTGTAATAATAACATTTGATTCAGGAAAGGGTCACCAATAAATGATAAAACCTTTGGGTAAAAAAAACACATAGAGAAATAGGATAGTTGCACAACCTTGGAGTCTCTTTCCATTGATTTCCTGTTAATTGAAAAGGGAAATTACAATGAAGAAACCTGTGAGTCGCCCCTTCACAAATGATCAAATTTAGTATCGCAATAATTAACTAAAATTTTGTACCCCTTAGAGTAGTATAATAAGAAGTACTCAATATCATGTGGGAAGTATTATTGTCAAAAATAATCAGAAAAAAATCCAGATCATGAGACAATCTATAAAATAGCTAGCTCAGATGCTTCAAAGAATGTCAGTGTCATGAATAGTAAACAAAAAGCAGCCAGAGTATTCTAGATTAAAGGAGACTAAAGAAACATGACAACCAAATGCAATTGGCGATTTCTTGATTGGGTCACATATTTAAAAATTGAACTTTTATAAAGAACACTTTGGGGACAATTAAGAATGTTATTAAATTTCTCACATGTGTGACATATTGCAATTTTGCAGGAGAATGCCCTTGTTTTAAGAACAAAGTGGTGTATTTTAAGGGTGAGGTGTCATAATGTCTTAAACTTTCCTATATTTCGGGGGAAAGTATGTATAGATAGATGGAAACCAAGGTGGCAAAATATTAGTTGTTGAGTCTAGTTGAAAAGTACACAGGTGTTCATTACATATACTGTTTTTGCTACTTTTTTCTAGGTTTACAATTTTTCAAAATAAAGTTTTAAAAATAAAATTGTGTGTGTGTGTGTGTGTGTGTGTGTGTGTGTGTGTGTGTGTGTGTTTTCATGTTCCCCAGGCCTCCTCTGGACTTCTCTCCAGAGTTGCTGAATCAGAATCTCTAGGTAATAGGTCTTGGGATTCTGTGTAGCATTTGGCTCTCCTGAGACGCTAATGCAGTTGGTCAGATTTGGGAAGCATTGCTTCAGAAGAACATTCTTCTCCATTAAAATTGAGTAAACTGTATATGAGTGGGGTGTGTGTGTATGTGTGTGTGTGTGTTTTCTTGTACTCTTCTGTTTTAAAGGAGATCACTCTGTTGCAGAGCAGTCCTCTAGGGACAAAAGGTAGTAAGGTAGATGATTCTCCTCAGTTGAAGTTGTCTCAAAGCTGCCCAACATTTTCCTCATAGCTCCCTGCTACTACTGACCTATTCTACTACTCAATACTGTGATTGTTTCTTCTGAGCAGCATTTCTGGAGCAGTAATTCTCAAACTTGGCTGCCTGTTAGAATCACCTAGGGAGCTCTTAAAATTTTCAGTGCCTAGGTCTAGATCAGTTAACTTAGAATTTTTGGGAGAGAATCTGGTGCATTCTGTAAGACCCCCACAGGATTCCAGTGCCCATGTTGGAGAGTGACTGGTATAGAGCAGAAGCTAGCCTCTGGTGAGGCCCCTTGTCAAGTGTGTCAGGATCCCACTATGAACTGCTTGCCCAGCAAAATTGGTCATATGCTCGGATATATACATGGCACACTGATTTGAAAGGAATCATTTGTGTGTTCACTGATTATTCTTTTCATGTGCTAAGTAGCCTTTCTAGAGTCAGTGGAAAGGTGGGTTATAAAAGATGCATTTCTCATCTTCTGAACTTCATAGGAATTTATTGAAATTTATGGAGGAAAAATGGGAAAAAATTTTAGAGAGAAGTGACTTTGTCCATAATGAGTTAACTGCTTATTTTACAAGGTAATTTTTTTTTTGGTAGTGGGGATTGAACCCAGGGGCATTCTTACCTCTGAGCTAGACTCCCAGCCCCATTTTATTTTTTATTTTTGAACAGTGTCTCACTAAGTTGCTGAAAGTCTCTAAGTTGCTGAGACTGGCCTTGAAACTGCGATCCTCTTGTGTCAGCCTCTAAGTATGGGGATTACAAGTGTGCACCACCACGCCCGGCATAAAGGTAATTTTTAAAGTATTCACTGAACTCCCTCTTCTTTGCAGCAGGGCTTTTGGCATTGAGTAATGCCAGAACTCTCTATAACTATTCACATCTATTCCTTTGCCTATCTCAAGTTTAGTCACAACTCCCACTCCCAATTAAATTCATCTGAATTAACCTGGGTTAGAGTGTATCTATGAGGATATAGCAAGGAAACAATGATAAAGTCTCACCAGAACTAGGAGGAGTCCTGATAGTCCTCAAAAACCAGAAGGCTAGGTATTCTCTTCCTTAGCACTTCTCTTCTAGTTTTACTTCTTATTTCTCTCACTCTTGGGGTGAAATTTTGGTAGTCCATCAAAGCAGGTTTGGAAATACTGCTTTAGTTTAGTGTCCTCGTTTGACAAAAACAGAAATAGGGAAACGGAAGTGAATTTTCCAAGGTTGTCCAGTGAGTTAGTAGTAGCATGTAAAACTCTTCAGGGAGGAGAGAATGAGTGGAGAGTGTCATGGAATCATGCTGATAGCCATAGAGTCTAATAATTCCACAAAGTTTGGGATTATTATATTACATAGGACAATGGCACATGTGGTTCCTGGTGTGAATGCTGTTCTGTTACCTGCTTTTTGGTCGGAGCACCTGAGTTTAAAAAGTGATAGCATTGCTGGGCGTGGTGGCGCACGCTTGTAATCCCAGTACTTGGGAGGCGGAGACCGGAGGATCCGGGTTCGCGGCCAGCCTCAGCTACTTAGTGAGGCCCTCCGCAACTTCGTGAGACCCGGTTTCAAAATAAAGTATAAAATAGGGCCGAGGGTGTAGCTTGGAGGTAGAATGCCCCTGGGTTCAATCCCCGGTACCGCAAAAAAAAAAAAGTGATAGCATTAACCGAGAGGGGATGCCTGGAGGAAAGAACAAATTGGACAGGATAGTAAAATCAAGAGTTGTATGTTACACATGTTCATTTTGATTTTTTTTTGTGGAACTGGCTGATCTCACTTAGCATAATATTCTCTAGTTCCATCCATTTTCCTGCCAATGACATAATTTTATTCTTTATAGCTGAGTAAAATTCCATCATGTGTATATACCACATTTTCTTTTGAAATCTCAATATATCGAAGAAGAGTTATAGAATAAGGCAGTTGGATATATGAGCATGAAATTCAGGGCAGTTTTGGGTTAGAGACACGAATTAGCAATCATTGTGTGACTGGAAAAGAATGAGGACCAAGAAGAAGAAAGAACCAGTGACTAAGCACTGAGATACTCCCACATTTACAGTTTGGGAGTCCTGTCCTTTTTTCTTGCAAGCACCCCAGGCCATTATTTAACTTGAGGAGAGCATCATTGTGTGTGTGTGTGTGTGTGTGTGTGTGTGTGTGTGTGTGTGTGTTATTGGGGATGGAACCCAGGGGCATTCTACCTCCAAGCTATACCCCTATCCCCATTTTATTCTTTATTTTGAAACAGGGTCTCAATAAATTGCAGAGGGCCTCACTAAGTAGCTGAGGCTGGCCGCAAACCTGCAATCCTCCGGTCTCAGCCTCCCAAGTACTGGGATTACAAGTGTACCCCACCACGCCCAGCTGAGCATCATTGTTATTCCCCTTCCCCCCCTCTTTCACAACTTTATGACCCTAACTCTCCTTGTCAAGATGGTGTGGTAGGACTAAGTGATGGCATCGTTGAAGATATTGTAATAAGTAGTAATGAAGGCTCTGGAGCAGAGGAGTTGGGTTCAAATCCTAGCTTTGCTGTTTACTAGCTTGCTAACCTGGGATATGATATTTTACTTAATTTCTCTAAATCCCAATCTTCATCTGTAATAAAAATGATAGCTAACATTTATTTAATGCTTACTACATGCCAGACAGTGTTTTATGTCCTTCTAATGTTTTAACTTACTTAATCCTTAGAACAACCCAATGGAGTAATTTATATCTTTATCCTACTTTATTGTTGAAGAAACTACAGCTAGGGAGTGGTTTGGTAGTTTGCTAAAAATTACTCACCTAGGAAACAGCAGAACTGGATTTCAATCTAGACAATCTGGCTCCAGAAACAGTGCCACTTTTCTAATATCTAAGTCAGAGTGGTCATAGTGATTAAATGAGATAACTCCCTTAAAGTCCTTAGCACTTTGGTGGAGCCTGACACATTAATATGTGCATAATAAATGTGAACTCTGGGAGACAGTGTAGTATAGTAAAGATAACAGACAAGAAGCCCTAGGGTTCTAGCCTGACTACAAAAGCAGGTTAGGTGACCATGAACAAGTTTCTTATCCTCTATGGACTTTAGTTTTGTCATCTGCAATAAAAATTTTTGGACTGACTAGTTGGCCTCTGAGGTCTCTTGTAATGTTAAAATTTTGTGTGGGGCTTGGTGGTGCACTTTTGTAATCCCAGTACTTGGGAGGCTGAGAAGATGATTGCAGGTTTGCAGCCAGCCTCAGCAGCTTAGTGAGCCTCTCAGCAACTTAGTGAGACCCTGTTTCCAAATAAAAAATAAATAAAGTAGATATGGGGGTGTAGCCCAGAGGTAGAAGGCCCCTGGGTTCCATCCCCAGTACCCCACACACACACACAAATTGTGCTATCTGTCTATCCAAGATTATTGAGACTAGTTACAGGCACACTTAAATTTGGATGGGGAGGATTCCATATCACCTTGGGGGTTGGGGAATATGACACCTTAGCATTTCCTTGGTAACATTCGTCCTTGTCCTTTTACTCTTGAAGAAGCTTGCTAGGAAGTAGTGAACATAGTAAAGAACTGTGAGGTCTGGGGTAAGCCATCATATATTATAATCTACCCCTAACACTTAACTAACATGTCCTTGGACTAGCTACTTCTCTGTTTCCATTTCATCTTCGATAAACTAAGGATAAATAATTGTGCCTGCCTCAAGGTATTATTTTATTTTAAATATTGAGTAAGAAATGGCAAGTAAAGTGTTTAATATTTGATAAGCATTCAATACATCATAGTTACTATGATAATATTATTGTAAGAATTCCCAGAGCTGAGAGGATCTTTTAGCTTCTCAAGTTTCAGATGAGATAGAAGACCTCAGTAGCCCCTTAAAAATGGAATTGAGAACTGGGCATGGTGGCTCACGCTTGTAATCCCAGTACTTGGGAGGCTGAGACCAGAGGATCCAGGTTCGTGGCCAGCCTCAGCTAATTAGTGAGGCCCTCTGCAACTTAGTGAGACCCTGTTTCAAAAATAAAGAATAAAAAATAGGGCTGGAGGTGTAGCTCAGAGGTAGAATGCCCCTGAGTTCAATCCCCAGTACTGCAAAAAAAAAAAAAAAATGGAATTGAGTCCAGGCATGGTGATGCATGCCTGTATTCCCAGTACATGGGATGCTAAAACAGGAGGATTACAGGTTCAAGGCCAGACTCATCAACTTGGTGAGATCCTCCACAACTTAGTGAGACCCTGTTTCAACATGAAAAAATAAAAAGGGCTGGGGTGTAGCTCAGAGGCAGAGTGCCACTGGTTCCAATCCCCAGTAACCCCCCCCCCCAATGGAATTGGGAATTACGTGGCTGGGTACTCTAGTCATTGGGAACTAAAGGCATAAAACCTAAATTTTCTTTCTTTTTTTTGCAGTACCGGGGATTGAACCCAAGGGCGTTCTACCTCCACGCTACACCCCCGGCCCTATTTTTTTATACTTTATTTTGAAACCAGGTCTCACGAAGTTGCGGAGGGCCTCACTAGGTAGAGAGAGGGAGAGAGAGAGAGAGAGAGAGAGCAAGCTGAGGCTGGCCGCCAACCCGGATCCTCCAGTCTCCGCCTCCCAAAGTACTGAGATTACAAGCGTGCACCCGGCCCATAAAACCTTAATTTTCTAATTGTGAAGGCATGCCTCCCTACTCTTTCTTTTGCCAAGATATAGGGAGCCCTTTTCCAGAACAGCTGTGCCTTATCCATAGTGTACTGAACTATTTATGGTAAATCTGCTCCAGGTTTGGCTTTCTTCAGCTCTTCCCTCACCTAAGAAGAGCTGTTTCCCCTACACTCATCTGGCCTGAATTTCTGGAGGGCTTTTAATTTTTTTTTACCATGGTCAAGGAAAGAGTAGCAGTCAAAAACCTAGCTCAAACCAAGGAAAAAGAGGAGGCAGGAATTATGGTTTGTATAACCAAGAAGTCCAAGGAGTTATCTGATATTGACTGTGTCTAAACATAGGGTTTAAAACACTGCCATTCCTCTCCATTCCTGGCCCTACTTTGGCCTTATTCTCAGGTATGTTCTCCTTACAGCAGTGCCAAATCTACACACATGCTTATAGCTATGATCTCAGAGAAATACTCTCTCCTCCAATATCCATTTAATGTCTGAAAATAATTGCCCCACGTTGGGACATATACATGTATATACTCTTGGTCTAAGGGAATCCAATGTTCTTAAATGGCATTATTTTTCACCCCAAGTGTAGGTGGGTAGGGCCATGTGATTGACATTCTCACCAAATCATGTGTAGTTAATTAGGATGCTGTTTTTGTTTCTGGAAGTTTTTTTTCCTCCAAAAGGGTGGGAAAAGCTAGGCAAAACAACAACAACAAAAAAGCCAGGCAAGCACAAAAGTAAGTGCTGGTAGTTTTAGATTAAGTGACAAAAAGTCCACCTTGCTATTGCAGTTGTTGATAGGGATGAGGTGTGCCAAGAAATCTCTTTAACTTGGGAGGGTTGGCTTAGCCTAGCCAGCTCTGGAACAAAAGCTTAGATGATATGGTTGTGACTTTTACTTCCATATTCTTTTCTCATTTCCTCCCCCTGAATTTAACTGTAGTTATTAATACTTAATCCCAAAATCTGGTTCTTCATTTTTCATTTTACCTAGATATTGACAGATTAATATAGTAAGAGTATGGGCTAAGGACTCAGATTGCTTGGGTTTCAATCCTGTTTATGTCATTTGCACACTTTTCAATCTTAAGGGGTTTACTTAACTTCGTGTCTCTTTCCTCTTCTACAAAATGAAAATAACATCTACCTCCTAGGACTGTCTCAACAATTAGATAGTATAAAATGATTGGCACAGGGTCTAGCACACAGTAAACTATTCAATAGTGGATACTGATGTTATTTCCAGCTTTGCTGTGGCCTGTCTGTTCTTTTGAATGGAATGAGAAGGCTGAGGTAGGTTGGGAGGCTATCAAATAGCATTACATGTTGGTGTCTCAGGATGGAGCATTGAAGCCAAATTGAAAGAAGCACTTGGAGCTCGAATTACAAGATCTAACAACAATAATGATCTTAAATTTTATAATCCATTAATTAAATGGTACATTCTCATTGACTTTTACTTGGTGGATGAAAATGAACAATTTACCTCTCTAGGCTTCTTGTTATTCTTTCAGAAAATGAAGATCTTGGGATAGGATGATCCCCTCCAACTTCATCTTTCCCTGATCTTTAGTTGCTTAAGTAAACAAGGAATACAAAAAAGTATTTTGGACTTGGTGATGCTGGTGTGTATATGCACATGTATCTGTGTAAGAGAAAGAAAGAAACAAAGATAGTTTATAGGGAGACAAACCAGAGTGATTTACTATATATTGAGCTTAATGGTTGGCACATTAGGTTTCCTCTTCAGAGACCATTAGTTCCCCTTTTACACTCTACTATCTAGATCATTTCTAAGTATTTGTTAATCCTACCTCACATCTTTTTTGGATTCTTCAAGGAAGGTGTTCTAGGCATTTTATATACTGTGTAATATTTGTCTTGGAGTCAGAAAACTTGGTTTGGAGTCCCTGTCCCACTACTTACTTTGCCATATTTTCTTGGACAAGTTACATTGCCTCCATTGTGTCTTCTTTTCCCCACCTGTCTAATAGGTATTTCTTCTATTTAACTTCTAAGTCCTGTCCCAATAGCCTATGATTCTTTGAGTATCACAGCATAGGTTTTGACAGGAGTAGCTGGATTCCAAAGGGAGAACTCCATAGCATCCTGCCCTTTCGAAACATTGTTTTAATCTGCTCTCTATTATGTTTGCTGCAGGATTTCGGCTGAATGCTTCCTCTTGGCCCATGTTCCTTTTGAAGACGCTGAATGGAGCAGAGATGGCTCCAGTCAGGATTTTCCACAAGGTATGCTGCCCTTCAGATATCACCAACTCCAAGGTCAAATATTTACTTTCTTTCAATTATGAAGCCTCTGGCATTTGTGTTATATTTATGGCCTACAGATGCTTTCTCAGAAACTAGTTCAATAGAATGTTTTAGTACCTATGAAGCATCAATTATCCTCAGAGAAATATATTAGACTATAATAAGGTAGGATGCCTGGGTTTTGAGTCCCAGCTGTCAATAATAAGCTAAACTAATAAGATCCCTGTGACCTTATCTATAAAGCAGAACTCTGTCTACCTTAAAGGATTGTTAAGAAGTTAAAATGTGTTTGTTAGTAGAACTATAAAATTTAATACAAATCTAAAGGAATCTAAAGAACTCCTTACAGAGTTCTATAAAGTCTATGTTCTAAACAGAAAGAAAGGAGACTATTTTTTGAGTGCCTACAATATGTATGGGGCTTTATATATACTAGCTCATTTAATACCCACAGCTAACTTTATGGACTAAGAATTATTAGTTCCATGTAATAGTTAAGGACACATACTTTTGAATAAGGAACTTGCCCAAGATCACATGGTAATAAGTGGCGGAACAGGGATCGAAAACCTGTGTTTGTTCTTCCTTATTTCTCAAAGGGAGAGGCAGTCTGCTATTAGTTGAATTCTCTAATGGGGTGAGTGTTACTGTAAAGGGGTTGAATTAGGATAGCTTATGCTGCCAGTTAAACCTAAACCCTGAGAGCATTCTGGTCCCCAAATTAACAGCGCCTTAGGCAACCTGAAAAAACTTTTACTACAAAATACCTCAAAATGCTGACAGGCAGGGGGAAACCTAACATATTCTTTTTTTGTGTGTGTGGTACTGGGGATTGAACCCAGGGGCATTCTACCTCCAAGCTACACCTTCAGTCCTGTTTTATTTTTATTTTTGAAACAGGGTCTCACTAGGTTGACGACAGTCTCACTACTTACTGAGGCTGTCCTCGAACCTACTATCCTCCTGTCTCAGCCTCTGAAGTACTAGGATTACAGGCGTGTGACACCATGCCCAGTACAAATATTCTTCTCAGTGCTTTGCTGAACTTACCAGAAAATAAGAAAAATCTTAACAGGCCAAAAATGAAGAAAGAAAAACAAGAGTGTTAAATGTATGTACTGAACCTATAGTTACTTTAAGGGGCTTTGCCACTCTTACTTTCCAAACATCTTGTCTTTTTGTACCTGAAATAAGATATAAGATGAGAGCTGGGCATGGTGGTGCATGCTTGTAATCTCAGTAATTGGGAGGCTGGGACCAGAGGATCCGGGTTCGCGGTCAGCCTCAGCTACTTAGTGAGGCCCTCCGCAATGGAATGAGACCCCATTTCAAAATAAAGAATAAAAAGGATTGGGGTGTATTGGGGTGTAGCTCGGAGGTAGAATGCCCCTGGGTTCAATCCCCAGTACCGCAAAAAAAAAAA
>PVJS01036805.1:0-20259 GCA_004027185.1 Glis glis | reverse complement strand
TCTTCCATCACCATCCTGGCTGTTTGTATTTCTGAGTCCTGGCCCTGTCATTCAGCCTTTTCCCCTGTGAGACAGGTTCCATGTGGCCTTCCTGGCATACACTGTCCTGCGTGAGACTCCTTGCGAGCCGCGGCAACTGAACCGTGTCCATTGTAGAGAACACTCCTAAAGCCGGGACACCTCCCTGCAGAGGAATGGGCTGCTGATGTTTCCTTTCTATTTGGCAGAGAACTCTCCTGGCCATGGGAAGTCACCAGACCACAGAGGCCGTGTCAGCAGCCTGCTGCACAAGCCCGAGTTCCCGGATGGAGAAATGATGGAAGTGCTCATCTAACTCCGTCATCCCTGTTGGATTTCATTATGGGACACTGACAAACAAGAAAACGTGGCAGAGAGGAGAAGAAGGATCAGAAACGTTGCAGATGGCAAACCAGGAATGATGCGAACTGATAAAGATTTCAAATTAATAATACTTTTTATAAATGTTAAAAACAAAAACAGGAAACCTACATGACTGCAGAGAGAAGAGAATGCTATGGATTTTTACTAAGAGTGGAAGGGAGAAGCATGTAGGTTTGGAAGCAAAGTTAAGAAATAGGAAATGGGCTTTTTCATTGTACAGAAATTGTATCTCCTGGGGAGGTTTTGTGTACCCCTTTCTGTGGTTATAAACAGATAAACCTGAACATGGACCTTCCTTGGAATATCCCCATTCTCCTTGCCTCTTAGCATGTTTGGTTTAAGAAGAACCTCCTAGAAATCTCTAGAGCCCCTCTTGGTGTAATACAGAATCACCATGCCATGGTGGGGTGTCCTGTAAGTGTTTGAGGGTGAGGCAGTGAGAAAAAATGTCCAGGGGTGATGGGGAATCTCAAAGGCGGTCTTTACCTAATTACCTGTTTGGTTTGGATTTTCAGGAGATTGTGGAGCTACTTAGCTTTTTTGGATTCAGCGGTATTTTCTGAACAGGATGGAAGTATTATGATCTTAGTCCTTATCCTCCTAACTTCTCTGAGTTTATCTCTACTTTCTTTAATTTTACTTTTTTGATGTTCCCTCATTGTTTGTTTGTTTTTGTGGTGCTGGGGATGGAACCCAGGGTCTTATGCATGCTAGGCAAGCACTCTACCACTGAGCTACATCCCCAACTTTTTTGGTTTGTTTTTAATAAGACATGGCAGGTTCCTGGGGTGTGGGACTTAGACAGCAGCATCTGAACTGTCATCGACACTGTTGTCTAATAATGGCCAGTTGGACAAAGCCACCACTGGCTTCCTGGCTGCTTCCTCCACCTACGTAGTTGAGCTGCAGCTATGACTCTCATTCTGTCAGCTGGGGAAACTCTGATGAGGTGGCGGCATCCGCAGGTCACTGTGACATCTTGCATCGGGATCATGGCACTTGCTTTCTCCTCTCTCATATCAGCTTTCTTGCAAGGAGCCTCCTATTTCCACCCCATAGTTCTGTTAGGGTAAGACTTTCAAAATAGCACTACAGGAAATGTATAACAGTTACAGATGTTGGCATCCAGAACCCAGCCAGGTGTCCTGTGCCTTTCTTGTACCTGGGGCTCATGGTAACACTCCCACTCCCCCCCACACACACACACACTCCTGTGATTGGTGGTTGATGAGCATGCAGACTTCTTTCCTGCATCAGTTTCTCTCTGCTGCGAACTTGCTTCGTTACCTCTCAGGCCAGTATACATACAGTGTACATACAGTGCGGTCAGTCATGAGGCAACTTTGCCAAAGTGAGACAGAAATGCCATGGAAAGAGCGAGTGAGGTAGTGGGCCTCTACCTCTGCTGTGACGTTTCACAAATGATTCCACAGCACTGGCGTCCTTCCCTTACAAATCCAGGAGGCACTAGCTTAGAATAGAAGAGAAGAGAAGAAGCTTATCGACTTTCAGATGTTCTTGCAGAGTGCTGGATCTTTCTCCCAGGTCAGCTGGATCCACGTTTTCCCTTTCCCTCATGCTTACTTCAGAGAAGGGGGGAAAAAGTCCTAGGTCTATGACTTATTTAAGTACCTCCTAAATAAACACTGAAGACAGCGCTACTCAGGAAGCTTTGCTTGGGTAGCTGATTTTAGGACTGCTCTTCAGCGTGTAGCCTGGATGAAGTTAGAACATTCCCAAGTTGAGATAGAAGGAAGACCAATGGTGTGGGCCAGAGATAGAAGGGAGAAAATCAATGACTTTGGCTAACAGGCCTCTGAGCTGTCTGATAGGACATGGTGAGCCAGAGCTGACCCTCCAAGTGCTGAAACAGAGGCAGCTCTGAGAGATGAGACTGAGTGTGCCCCATGCCCTGGGATGTGGGAAGAGAACATGGAGGCCTTGTCAGTAGGCATGGGTTGAATGTGGTTAGGGTGGGGATGGGTCAGAGGGATCCCACCCCAATCTCTGTCCCCATCACTTTCCATGGGGGGTGAGGTTTGGTTAATGGCAACTAACTCTCTTAAGGACATTTGGATCCCAATTAATGTGGGGGATGTACCAGGAAGGAAAGTGTTTAGAGATGGAAAGCAGTAATCTCTGCCAGCCCCACTGCTATGTCTGGGCCACCCCGAGCTCGGGCTGTCTCCCCAACAATGGGTAAGAGTGAGAGCCGCAGCCCAGTTTCTCCCGAGGCCTGGTCTGTGGGTTCCAGGCGCCCGCTGCAGTGGCACCCTCAGGTATGGGGCTTGCTTGCTCTCCTGGGTCCCCTGGAGTTGTCGAGCGTTTTTATTGTCAGAATGCAAATGGAGACATGACCGTCTTTCAGGGCTTCGGCTGCAGTCGTGCTGTGGCTTGTGCTCATCTTTTCTTCTCCTAACCTACAAAGCCTCCTCCTTGAGAAAGGGGATCTGCAGCTTTCACGTGTCTTCTTTCATGGGAGGTCTCCTGCCGAGCCAGGACCTCATGCTTTGATCACCGTTGTCGTCTTGAAGCCCAGCTTGCCTGTTGGGAAAAGGGATCGCAGGTGCTCAGCACCCACTCTGAGTGGGCAGTTTACAGTATCTTGTATCGTGTGATTTTTGAGAAGAATAGCGCTTGCTATGTATTTCAATACTGACTGTATGCAAGCACTGTGCTGAGTCCCTCTTAATTAGTCCTCAGATCACCTGGGGACCAGGGGCAACTTTTCTATCCTGATCACAGGGGCACAGAAGCTGGCTCTGGAGGGTGAGTCTTTCTCAAAGCCTCAAAGCCAGGAGAAGTCAGGATTTAAAGCAGAGGCTTAAAGAGGAGCTTTAAACCACAGGCTGCACGGCCTGAAACAGGCCCGCAGCACTACATCTGAGCTCTCTGTTTCTACTTGTGATGCATTTGCGCACGTGCATACACACACACACACACACACACACACACACACACGGCTTTCACACCTAATGGGGCCTAAGAAATAGAACTAAACCTGGAACTCCTAGAATTGTCATGAACACCAGACATAGATGGAAATCTTTGTGTTTATTATAAGCATGGCTTCAAAATATATCTAAAAAGTACTTCTAGGCTGGGGATGTAGCTCAGTGGTAGAGTGCTTGCCTAGCATGAGAGGTTGTGGGTTTGATCCCTAGCACCACAAATAAATAAATACTTACACATTATCCAGAGGCCTGGACTTCTTTAGAACTTCCCAGGGGTATCTGATCATAGAATTTGAGGGTCCTGTTTCAGGGTGAAGGGTGAAGGCTTTGACTTTGTGTGAAAGTATCCCAGAGTTATTGGGCTTCATCTTTGAATGGGTTATCTGGTCATTTCTGTGTGTTGCCAGGGTATGGTATGAAATATTAGAAGTCGTTAGGGTCAGGTCTTTGACACTAGACAGTCACTAAATTCATGGTTCTGTACATTTAAAAAAACCTGTTACTTTCCATATAGCTAAACTGACAGGAAAAACACATTCTTTTCCAAAAATATCAGAGTATGTACAGAATACTTTCTTAGCATTTTCTTCTCTTGGTGTTCCTTTTGCTTCCCAGAGCCTGGTGGCCAGTGGCGGGGGAGTTCACACATTCTCACCGTGCCCGTGGGGCAGGCTGCCTTGTTCCTCCAGGCTTTGGTTGGGAGGGCAGGAATGGCAGAGTCCGTCTCACTCCAGTCCCATGAGGGCTGCCCTGTGGAGCTCATGTGTGAGTTGACTATACAGGGCTAGTCAAACAAGATATCGAGACACTTGCTCCAAAAACATTCCCAACTTGGAACAGAATTTGGTGATTTTCTGTTGTTCAGGGAAGAGGCTCTCAGAACGTCCCTGCAGAGAAGCGAGCCATTGCTCCTGTCTAGTCTCCCCTGGGTCGCCCTCCACCACCTGCGCCCGCATGATGCAGTGGCTGGAACTCCCTTTATGCCAAATGCTGGTGGAATGGGAAATTCTCCCCAGCAGCTCTCTGAGTTATGTGAACGCAATCTGGTGAGGCTGAGGTCCTAGGAAGCAGTGAAAAAGAGATCGGGGTTTAAAGACTTCAAGGCAGGCAGCTCATGTGTAGACTGCAGGAAGTTATTGCTGAGCAAAGGTTCATTTTCCAAAACCAAAGCCTTGCTTCATGTCTGCACTGGAGCAAGTGGAGTGCGTTTCTCTGTGTTCTCTGAATAAGCTTGCACGCCTCTTAAGCAAAGGAGTCTTATCTCATGGCCAATGTAAGTGGGACCTCGTGAGTGTTCTTAGATGGTGAAGGCTTTAAGAAGCCAGGGAGTATCCACCAATTGCTTCTCCACATCCCAACACATGAGGCAGCCATGGTATGTACTTTAGAAGTGTTGGTTTTCTTTTTCTTCCTTTCTTTTTTTTTTCTAATTTTCTTTTTTTTTTTCAATTTTTTCAAATGTCTTCATTTGAAGTAAGGATTGTTTAATGTGTCTGTCTGTGCTGTGTGGCTCCACAGAGATCGGCAGAGCAATTAAGAAGTTACCAGAAGCTGGTCTGCTGTGAGCTAGCACACAAAGGTCAGCATTTCAGTAAATGAATTTCTTCTGGAACTAATGAGCAATTTTTTCTCTTACTTTTAAGTAGTATACCTTTTTCTCATTTAGAAATTTAATGATATATTAAAATGTGTATATGTAAGTGCATACATATGAGGTATGATTATTGGGTTGTGAGTAGAATTTCTTAATATTCAGAAAATCCAAGTGTTTCATCTCACCCCACCTTCCTTAAAAGGTGTCCCTTTGGGAGACTTTGTACTGATTACTGCAGTGCTGCCCAAATAATAAAAAACATTTTGGGAACTCTCTTCTCTTAGAGTAGCCTTTAGGGCCTACCATGTTTCTTTGATTCCCTTTAGAGGTGAGAAATCTCCATCCTTTTAAGGATGGACTTTAGTTTTGGAAATAATCCCAAGTTGTTCATAACACAGGTGAATGAATAAAGTTGACAGTTAAGGTAAGTCACACCATTTATGTTTCTAAAAAACAAAATCCCTGAGCATCTTGGAAAGAGTCTTTGGATTCTGAGCCTCTCAGAGTGAGCACTCAAGGGAGGACAGTACTCAGTACTATGTGCAGCTTCGAGAGGAGTCTTTTTTTAAACATCTGCTCCCTTGTCATGCCTTGTATGTATTCACATCTCTCCATATACTACAGATGAAAGTGCATATTGATTAGTATGAACATCTGGTAGGTATTTTGTAAAACCAAGTTATACTTAAGTGCATGTTATCGTCGTGTATACTATGACTGAGGTGTTTCTTTGTCATGGAACTTTGCTTCTTCACAGAATTAAATACTGCCCTCCATATAAGGCGGTACATATACAGCATTTTCTTGTATCAGCTCCTGAAGTTCTGATGCCCGTGTTGTGTTTACATGTGATTTTGCCTAGGCTTCTGTTCTTAGATAGACACCTGTGAGTATTTATTACAAAGCAGAATGGAAGCAGATTTATCCGCGGTGGTTCTATGTAAATCAAGGTGTTTTTCCCTTGTAAGGAGGGACAGTGGTGCCTCCTCGAGTCTGGGAACCGAGGGCGAGTACAGGCACCGAGGTCAGCTGAGACGATGGCAGGCCTCATGCCACTGCCCTTTGCACCTGCTCTGTGTGCGTCCCTGTGCTTGGTGGCCATGCGCTGTGTTCTTCCCAGTGGCCTCTGGTATCTGAGTGTATAACCTTTTGTCATCTTCACATTGCTGGTCTGTGTTAAGAGGTGGTGTACAGCCAGATGGGTCCGTGTGCAGCGTGGGGGGAGTCCGAGAACACGGTGTGTCCCCCACAGCAAATATGGATACTGTAGGTCGGCCAAAGATTTTCCTATTCTTTGCTGCTTAAACTTGTGCCTTAATATTGTATATAATAAATGGATAAAATGGCGAGTGGCTCTTCTTTCCCTCTTATTTATATACAGGGTGCTCGGTACATGTTTGGTTTCACTACACGGTGAGGACGTAGCTCGGCTTGTTTCCCTGCAGAGGCCTGGCTCCCCTATGGAGCTCTGGGCTCTGGGGAGGAAATGAGTCATGGTGACACTTGCAGCCCACACTCCACGTTCCTCCAGACAAATGAGGAGAAAAGAAGCTTAGGGAGACTGGGCGGGGGGCGGGGATCACATGTGCGCGTCCTTGTCAGGGCTCCAGGATTCAGAGTCTGGCAGCTGAGCTCTGCCTTAGGGATGCTCCCCAGCAGCTGGACCTCGGGGACTGGCTGGGGCCAGAGGTGCCTCTGCACCCCATAGTGGGTGTGGGGGATGGTAGCTGCTTTGTTAGTACCTCGGGGTCACAGGAGAAGGGGGGAATTTGGTAGAAAGAAGTCACATGGTAAATTGGTGGAATTCAGGCCAGGAGCCTCAGGAGTCCCCAAGTAAAGGCCTCTGGGTGGGATGGTGGCCCTGGGATCACAGTGCTGAGGAAGTCTCTCTCCTACCCTTCCCTGGTCATAGCCTGGGAAGAGCTTCCTAAACATGAGCAGGGAGAGTGAAGGATGTCGCTAGTCTCCTGTAAACACTGGCGTGGTTCACATGCATTGTCTCCTTCAGTCCCCAAAGGGTTAGTCACTACCACACTTTAAACACTGGGAAATTGAGGCTCAGACACATGCAAAAGCTGGCAGGGTGGGGATTGGATCCAGGATGGACCTGCCCCAAAGCCTGTGGACCTGCACGTGGGGCTCAGGAGGCGGGAGAGCTCAGGCTGTCTGTGCGGCTTCTGGCTTGTGCTTCCTGCTACACAGGGGAATCCTCCAGGGGAGCTTTGTTTCTGCATGCCTGTGACTATAATTCATTTAGTATAAAGGCAGCACGTTATGTGTATATATGGATGTATTACTGTGAATCTCATTATCATGTACTATTACAATACACCAATAAAAATTATGTATATATATACATATACACATATAAATACATACATATACATACACACACAACTTTGCAACTCCCAGCCCCCTCCAGTCAGAACTACTCCAGGAAGATTGCTGGAGGAGCCATGGGTATTTAGGGCTTGGATGGGCACCTGCTGAGCTACTTCTCCATCTCCACTGTGGCCTCACCCTGTACTTACTGCTCATCGAGGCACCCCCCTAGCTCTGGCCTTTCTCTTGGCCCCTCACACCCCACAAGAGAGAGATCATCAGTCCCTGCAGTTCTGTGTCGTCATTCCAAGTGGCACATGTCACCCTGGCCTGAAGGAACGCTGGCCACTGCTGAGGGCCTGGCTGGGCATCAGAGGGCTACGGGGGATGGCAGTGCCTTTGAAATTGCCTGGGCTCATCATAACCAGGAGTTAAGCCACAAATGAGAAATAAATCCAGAATAATGAAATTCCTTCCTTAAAAACAAACTATGTTAGCAACATAAAAGGGGGTTTCTGTCACTAAAGAATTATGTTTTATCATTTTTTTATCGAGCATGATAATGTATATCTGACGTGCTCCCCATATCTGCCCCCATTCCTGCCAGGTGACATCCAGTACCATATTCAGGTGAGCCAGAGCTCCTCCTCCTGACGGGTCTGTTGCCCTCCAGACAATTCCCTTTCTAGAATACTAGGAGAGGTATATACATGAAAGATTTTAAAAACTGAACCTGGGAGGGAACCGGGGGCGGGGTGGGGGAAGGAGCTCACCGAGTGCTGTGTGCATGTATGTCCCTGTCACTCTGAACTACATTATGATATGAGACTACAGTGTACAATGCACCAATAAAATTGTGTGTGTGTATATATATTCTTGGAGACTCGTAATGTGCCCACAGAGAACATAAGGCTCACAGATTACGTTGCTGAGTAATTTGGAGAATAATCATGTGAACTGTAGAAGCTAACACGTAACTTTATGTCCTCATTGTTTTTTATTGTTTTTTGGTTTTTGGGGTTTTTTTTGCAGTACCGGGGATTGAACGCAGGGGCGTTCTACCTCTGCGCTACGCCCCCGGCCCTATTTTTTATACTTTATTTTGAGACCGGGTCTCACGAAGTTGCGGAGGGCCTCACTAAGTAGAGAGAGAGAAAGAGACAGAGAGACAGAGAGAGAGAGAAAGAGTGCGTGCGCGCGCACACGCACGTGCGTGCGCAAGCTGAGGCTGGCCTTGAACCCGGATCCTCCGGTCTCTGCCTCCCAAAGTACTGGGATTACAAGCGTGCGCCACCACGCCCGGCTCCTCATTGGTTTTTCCCTCTGCATGTTTGAGGAAGGCAGGAGCTAACATTTATTGAGTTAGCTTTGGAATGTTATTTCATGTGAAGAACCCAAGAAGTAAGGCTTATGACACATTTTCACCCCTGTATCTCCGATGAGGAAACAGGTTCAAGAGAAATGAAGTGCACGCATGGGCTCTAGGGCAGATCCCAGGCCCACTCATTTCTAATGTCATTAGTTTTTTTTTTTTAATAATTTGCTCTAAACCTAGCCTTAGTCACTCTGAAAGTCAAGACTTTTCCATTATGTCTAATAGAAAAGCATTGGATAATTCACAGTCAGCTCAAATTTAATGAGCCTCCATGTTAAGTCTAATACAGGCTATAAGACAGGCACATAAAAAATTTTGCAATTTGTTCTATCTTATTGGAGAATGTACACTGGGGTCTCTGGACATATCCCTTAAGCTCTTGCGACCCTCGGCATGTGGAAAGAACTTAGCTGGAGCCCAGCCCTGCATTGTAGTCCCAGCCCCGGGCAACAGGGTGGACATCCTGCCTGGGAGAGAACAGAGGGCCCACTGGCCTTTGCATTGGCAGTCTCTCAATTGGGACACAGTTAGAAAACCTGGACTGGATCTTGTCCTCATTTCTGCTATACCTTCCACCACCAGGGGCCACCTGCTGCCCTGCCCCAACCTTTTCAGAACTGCCACTGGGAGGGCCCGCAAAGGAGCCAGTGGCATTCCCTCCCCTCCCCTTTCTCTGTTCTATTTATTTCCATGATCTAGTTTTACCTGGAAAGGGGTTGGTTGGAGACAGCAAGCATACAAAGTTCCTTCCTTCCTTCCTTCCTTCCTTCCTTCCTTCCTTCCTTCCTTCTTTCCTTCCTTCCTTCCTTCTTCCTTCTTCCCTTCCTTCCTTCCTTTGTGTGTGTTACTTGATATTGAACCCAGGGACATTCTACCTCTGATCTATACCCCCAGCCCTATTTTTTATTATTATTTTTTATTTTGAAACAGGGTCTTACTTTGCTGAGGGCTTTGCTAAATGGCTGAGGCTGGCCTCAAACCTGCAGTCCTCTTGCCTCAGCCTCCCAAATACTGGGATTACAGGCGCCCAGCCTTGTCCACTTTTTCCCGCTGTCACATTGCTGCCCCCTTCTCTATTGGATTCACAGACTAAGGCTTGGGCACACAATACAGCTTGCCAAGCATATATAACTGGTGTTGTATATCAGTAACAAGCAAGTAGTAAGCAGAAAAGGCAAAGCCAGCCCCTGCTCAAGTCTTATGTGCCTCGCATCATTGTTCTAGAGGAAATGTGAATGCCCAGTGCATTAGGGCTTCCAGTAGAAAACACACAAACCCACCATCACCCACATATGTTTTCTATAGAGTAATACTCTGCATTCAATGAGTGGTATTTCCCAGCCTATGCATAAGGCCTTATGTATAAGGACCTACGTATCTTTCATGCTATTATCACTGCCTGCAGGAACAGCTAGGAACGGATGGCATGATTCCTTTTTACAGAGCTAAACAAAAAGAATAGAGAGCACTAGGTGTGCTGCCATATGCCTGTCATCCCAGTACTTGGGAGGCTGAGACAGGAGGATCGCAGGCTCAAGGCCAGCCTCAGCAACTTAGTGAGGCTCTCAGCAACATAATGAGACTATTTTTAAATAAAAAATAAAATAGTGCTGGGGGTATATCTCGGTAGAATGCCCTGGGGCTCAATCTTCAGTACACACAGTGAGAGAGAAAGAGAAAGAGAGAAAGAAAGAGAGAGAGAGAGAGAGAGAGAGAGAGAGAACGAGCCTGGGCATATTCCCATAGTCAGGGTGAGATGCCAGCAGGGCTAGATTAGAATGAGGCCCTTTTGCACCCCCTTTCCTTGGTGATTTTTGGGCAGAGGGGGCCATCTATGCTAATGCTACATCGAATGTCTGGTCTTCTCAGAACCCTACTCCCTACCCTGCCTGTGGACCTAAACTGAAAAGTGGGGGGTTTGGTTTGGATCAGCCAGGAAGCCATGTGAGAAGAGCTTCTTGTTCTTATTTGTGTGACTAAAGAGCCAATTGCTTCCACCATAAGTTTTACATACATCTTCTTATTTTATTCTCTCCTCTACCTGGGAGGCAGGCATCCTCCCCATCTTATTTTTATTTGGGGAATACTGGGAATTAAACTCAGAGTTCTTCTACCCCTGAGCTACACCCCCCCAACCCTATATTATTTTTTATTTTGAAACAGGGTCTCACTAGTTGCTGAGGCTGGCTTCAAACCTGCGATCCTCCCGTCTCAGCCTCCCAAGTACTGGGATTACAGGTGTGTGCCACCATGCCTAGCTATCCTCCCCATCTTAAATATCAGGAAATATCGAGGCTTGCCTAAAGTAGACAGCCAAGAAGAGGTGACACTTGGCTCCATGCATGCCCAAAAACTCGAAGCCTCTTTCCCTTGCTGCTGCTGCTTCAGCCTTAGGAAGGAAAGCATGCAGACAGAAGGCCCCAGCATGTTGTCCCACTGAAAAGGGAGGTTGAATCAACAGATGGCACTGACTCGTTGAATTCATACTGTGTCTGCATGGTATGTGCTAGATGGCAGACATCACTTTGTGGTAGCTGTTGCAAAGCAGGACAAACCATGGTCACACCAAAGAGTTAGAGCCGATGGTTGCTGGTCACTTGCCACATGCTAAGCACTCTTCATGCATTACCTAATTTAATATTTATAGTAACCTATGAGATAGGTAATGTATTGTTAAACTTAAAGATATTAATGTTGAACAAGAAGATATTGCCCCAAGGGCTCCATCCCCCTGCTCATAAAATCTCCATCCTGCAGTGTGATAACATGAACAGATGAACCGATATCCTCCTCTCTCAGTGTCACCACCAGCCATGGAGTGGTTAAAAAAGTCCCTCTCTGAAGTCATATTGGTGGAGTTAGATACTGGCTTCATGATTTATTAGTTGTATGACCTTGGGTCACTTAACCTTCCAGTGCCTCTGTGTCCTAATCTATAAAATGGGGTAACAGTCCCTTTCTTATAGACAAGCCTGGATGGCGCCCAGTGCAGAGCCTGGCGCAGAGAAAGCACTCCACCTGTGTCCACTATTGTGATTCATGTGCAGCTGCTGCCAGTGGTTCCTTGGGATCAATTCTGAGACCATGGGGTCTCATGGTTCTGGATCGTCAGAGGGCCAGGAAGCAACTTGTTCCCATACCTTGTTGGGGTGGAGGTGGGAACAAATCTACACAAGGGCTAAACCAACCAAGAAATGGGGAATGACATCAGGTGCAGAGGGAGGACTTTGCAGACAATGCAGCAGCATCATGGATGTCGGCAGGAGCTGGACCCAGCCAACTGCTGCACAGAGTTCCGGCCCACAGTGCTGCATACCGCAGGGGGCAGGAGACCCTGGACTTAGACTTGTGTGCTAGGAAAAGGAGCCACCTGTAGTTCTCAGCAGCATCTTCCCACTTACTACCTTCATTGCCAGCCAAAGCCATTAGTGCTTTGAGGAGGAAAGGGTTCTTTGTTATATACAGAAAGGCACAACATGCGAGGAACTGCTTTAGACTGTGAATCAGGCTTGCTTGGCTTTTTTTTTTTTTTTATCAGCTAGGCCTCTGTCCATAGCTTTTGTCATACAGAGAAGTGTCCTGGGTACAATATCTTCCTGCTGCTGCATGGAGAAGCCTCTCCTAGGATCAGCAGGATCCTAGGAGATCCAAAGAATCTCTCCAGAGCCAGAATGAAAAGAGGGCTGGAGCTCCCCACAAGGGCTTTGCAGGCTTCATGAAAGCTCTTCCAGGTATGTTCAGAAGAGTGATAGGAAGTCAAGAACATCCAAGGGCTCCTGGATGTCCCTGCTCTTTGTCTTACCCACTGAAGGACATCCATCATTCCGTCTCCTGGAATGCCTATTACCACCCCCTTCCTTTTAGCCTCTAACCATCTTCTTTAGACTTGGAGATGCCATCTTCTTATAGACCACACCTGCCGTCTGCTGCTGAAAGACCCAGGGTGCTTCCTCCTTCGCTGTCCTCCTCCTTACTGTAGGTGACACAAGTATCTATACTGGACCATTTCCAGAACAAAGTCCTCCCCTGGCATTCTGCATCTCCTCCATTTAGAACTTTTCAGCTTGAACTGGCTGCAAGCCTTCTGTGGTAGAAGAGCTGGGCTCAACTGTATGGAAGCAGATCTGTGAGAGAAAGTAGCAGAGAGGTGGTGAGAAGAGAGACTAGGAACGTCAAGGCTGTATTCCTGCCCCTGGCTCCCATAGTCCCTGCCCCAGGTACACTGCTGTCCTGGGAACTCAGTGATGTGGATAGTACCTCTCTCCCTTTGCCTAAGCTCGTGAGTTGGGCCCCTTATTTGGTGCTGGAAGAGTCCTGAGTAATACAAGCACAGGGTAGCCCTGGGCTCAGCCAAGCAGCCTCCATGGCCTACAATAAAGATAACCCAAGAATACAAATCATGTCCTCATCCCTCAGGATCTCCTAACACCTTCCTTACAAACACAGCCAGACTGCTGTGTGCCGCTCCTGACTGTGAGCTCTGCTGCGGCGACGCTCCCGGTTCCAACCCTGAGATGGCCCTTCCCATCTACACTACCAGCTCCCCAGGCTTTCTCCCACTGAGGCCTGCTTTCCTGATTTCTGTTCCTTTCTTTGCTTTTACTATTTCCTTTCCTTTTGAAAACAAACAAAAAGAAAACAATGACAACTAAAGAATATCGACATGCCTGACTTTAATAACCAGCCTTCCTCCAGGCAGCCGTGTGCTTCCCAAGATCCCAGCGACAGGGAACCAGCTCTTCCCACGGAGCATTGCAAGAAGGAGTCTTTACAGTACTTCTGTTTACACACAGCTTTCAAAGAGCACATCGATTTCATATTCTGAAAACCTCTGTTGCTCCTTTTTCTTACCTCTTTTGAACTTCACTAGCATCTCCCTCAGCGGATCTGAATGTGGGCTCTCTTTTTTTTTTCTTTTTCTTTTTTGATATTTGTTTGCAGGTTCAATTTTGTCTTTCATCTTTTCACATGGATTGAGGTGGCCAACAGCAAAGCATGCACACACATCCAAAATGGTTATGATGTGAGACTATAATGCACCTATAAAAGTATATTAAAAATAAATGAATTCGTATAACCACAATCAGTATGAAAGTTCCTTAAAAGACAGGGAATAGAACCACCATATGACCCAGCTACATCAGTCCTCGGTATCTTTCCAAAAGAATTGAAGTTATGATACTATAATGATACATGCATACCCATGTGTATAGCAGCACAGTTCACAATCACCAAATATGGAACCACCTAGGTGCTGGTCAACAGATGAATGGACAAAGAAAATGTGGTATAGGCACACAATGGAGTTTTACTCAGCCATAAAGAGGAATAAAATTACGTCATTTGCGGGAAAGTGGGTAGAACTGGAGAACATCATGTTAAGTGAGATTAGCCAGACTTACAAAATCAAGGGCTTTGTTTTTTCTCTCATATGTGGAAGCTAGAGAGAAAATAGGAAACAAAACGGACTTCATGAAAATGAGAGAGACCAGTAGAATAGTGGGAGGGAGGTGGGGAGGGGAAAAAGGAGGATGGAGGAAGGAAACAGTTCAAATAATGCTATGTCCATATATGAAGGCATCACTACAGATCTCACTAACATGTACGGGAAGGGAGGAGAGGGGAGCAGGGAAGGATGCTGAAGGAAATACACCAAGCACTGTGATGTATAATTACAATGCACCAATGAAAGTTTAAGAATAACTAAAGAAATGTGATGAGGACCTCATGGGGCAATCAGGATGAGTGCTCCCTTTCTCTCAGTCCCATAGATGCTAATAACGCCCTACGGTGTCTTAGGGAACAGAGTGTTTTGGTATCATAATGTGAATGATGTGCTACCATTCTTTCGACACCAATCATTTCAAGTTGAAAGAAAAAGAAATCGAATACCTTGAATGTAGATATTACGCCTTTAAAAGTAAAAAACTATTAAATTTTTTACTAGAAATGAAAAAAACATTGAAGCATCTACAAATTTTAATTTCTAAACAAGTAAACCTCAGCTACCACAACCCATTGAAGCTAAAAAGCTTCTAGAGTCTTTCTTATTATTAAAGTGGAAAAGTCCTGGAGGCCCCAAAGTGAGAGGGCCCCAGTGGGCCACACCCAGCTGTGACCCTGGCATGTGACTCACAATGTCACATGCCATTGTGATAGAGTCTCCATCACCAGCTATATAAGGCCCTCACTGCGGCTGGGTTTTGTCCATTAGTACAGGGAGCACTTGGTGGTGACCTGTTGGACTCCAGGATAGTTAGAGGTTTGGTGGTTTGGTGGCTTTGGATCTGATATGTTGGTTTGGGCTTTTGGCTTTGTTGTTTTGTGTGTGAATTTGTTTGTTTGGGTTTGTTATTTTGCTGTACTTTTGTTTGTTGGTTCGTTGTTTTGTTTTTTTAGTTAGCATCATTAGTTGCTATTGCAGCTTTCGATGGACAGTGCTGGGAGAGCGAGTAGAGAGGCCAGGCCTCATGGCAGCTCTCCCTGCGAGGATAGCCTCATGGACAATTATAGGGTCCTGAGGGACATTGGTAAGGGTGGTTTTGCCTGGGTCAAACTGGCCCGCCATATCCTCACTGGGACCGAGGTGGCTGCGAAGGTCATGTCTACTTTTAGTGACAACCCCTTCATTGGTTCTGAAATGGACATCATGGGGACAGTGGAGCACCCGAACGTCATCCAGCTATTTGAGATCATAGACACAGCCGACTACATTCACCTGCTGATGGAGTAAGTGAGCAGGGCTGCTGCTGCACCACATCTGGGAGTTCATTGGCTTGGAGGAGGAGGAGGCTTGGAGGGTGTTCGGGCAGGTGGTGAGCACGGTGCACTACTGCCATGAGAAAGGCATCATTCATAGGGACCTGAGGCCAGAGAACATCCTCCTGGACATGGAAGGGAACATCAAAGTCATTGGCTTTGGGATGAGCTGCCACTTCACCACCGGGGAGAAGCTGAACTCGTTCTGTGGCATTCCCCACTGCTGAGCCCCCGAGATCTTCCAGGGCCAAGAATATGGCCCTGAAGTAGACACCTGGAGCCTTGGCGTGGTCCTCTATTTTATGCTCGCAGGCTGCCTCCCGTTCAACGCCACCCTCATGGAGCAGCTGAAGGAGCAGGTGCTAAACGGAAGGTACTCGGTGCCCCCTCACATTTCTGCCCTGGCACAAAGGCTCATCCATCGCTTACTGATAGCTCACCTGACCCTGAGGCCCACTGCCACCGAAATCCTGGGGTATTCCTGGCTGAGACAGGGTAGGGAGCATTTACCTCCTTTTATTCAGCTGCTCCCCAAATGCCTGAACCCCACAATCCTGAGTGTGATGCGGCACCTGGGTTATGAACCACACCAGACCTGGCTGTCAGTGGTGAACAGGACATTTGACCACACCATGGCAACATACCTGCTGATCCAATGCCAGGTGAGCAGTGGGGCAGGGTGTGAGCATTGGGGTGTCATGCCACCCCATCCCCACCAGATCCTTCTGCCTTTCCTCTGCCACGGAGGAGGAGAGCCAGTCAGCCTGAGCTTCGCGCCTGCCGGTTTGTGCCCTCTAAGGATCCACCAGCCGAGGAGGACACGCAGTGCCAGCGGAAGGGACAGCCTGCCTGCCATTCCCCTGAGCTGCCCAGCGAAGAGGACCCCTCCTCCCAGCGCAGCCCCCCAGGCCAGCCCCTGCAAGAGCAGCAGTAGCACGGGGGGAGGAGAAGCAGAGGGGAGCTGGTCCTCCCAGGGACCAGCAGGAAAAGCCTCCCCCTGCACTCCGCAACCCCATTGTGAGCCCGCCTCCAGTGCCCGCAACAACAGGAAGGGCTGGAGGCGGGTCACCAGGAGGATTTTCACCCGCATCCTCTCATGTTGCTGCTGTGTGCTGGGCCCTGGAGCAGAGTCACTCCAGAGAGAGGGGACAGAGAGGGGGCAGAGGTGCCCCACGTTCAACAACAAAATCGCTCCCAAGAAACCAGACAGATGAGTGGATGAAACCCACTCCCTGGATTTCGACTCTGGCCAGAGCGGACTCAGCTGCAGGACAAGGACGAGGTGCTCCAACTGTCAACCACGCAGGCTTTTCCACACTGATCCCAGTCGAGAGGCCCCGCCTGGGAGAAACCAGAGGCTTTTTTCCCAGGAAACTCCCCTGTTCCCTGAGGTAATTCTTAATAAATTGTTTTTCTTATAAAAAATGGTTAATAAAATAGAAACCCAGCCAGAAGTGGTGGCTCATGCCTGCAATCCCAGTATTTGGGATGCTGAGACAGAAGGCTCGCTGGATAGAGGCCAGCCTTGGCAACTTAGCGAGACCCTCAGCAATTTGGCAAGAGCCTGTTTCAAAATAAATACAAAGGGCTGGGAGGAGTGTGGCTCAGAGATAGAATGGCCCTGGGTTTAATCCCCAGTACCAAGAAAAAAAGAAAGAAAAAAAAAAGAAATTGGATACCCTTGATAATTGTGATTTTAAACCCCCAGTTTCAACTATTCTTTAATAATGTTACAAATCAGTGACATAAAATAATTTCAAAAATATGTTGAAATCCCTTGAAATTGGAGAAACTCAGCCTCGATGGGAGGTGGGCAGGACGGTACATATGCTACAGCACAGCAGCCCACTCCACCCCTCCCCGAGGCCCAGCAGCACCCTGTAGGATGGAGATGGCAGCATCCCAGGCTTGCGGGGCTCCTGGTCCAGCTCCTCTCCCTGCCTGCACTTTAAAGCCCCATCCTAGATTGTGCTGACGCCAAAGGGAGCTTGTTGGGGAGTGGCAGGCATTTTCATAGATTTCAGTAAGTTCTTTCTCTCTCACTTTTTTCCTAGTATGCCTGATAGTCAGCTATAGCTTCAAAATAAAACACATTTCAATGACACATCCTCATAGTCCCTCCTCTCAACCAGAAGGTTCCCGAAGCTCCCTTGGGGGTCTGTGATTTTACCCTACATCTAAGGTAATAAGCAAGTCTGTTGCTGTTTCACAGATGCTGGTAGAAAACATGATGCTCCTGGCGCCAAAGACATAGGACTGTTGTTCTCAGCACAGCGAACGGCATGAGCTCCATGCTCACGTCAGTTTTCCAAGCCCCCAGATCACACAGGGCAATGCAGGGGCACCAGGTAGGTGCTGGACACCCAGAGGTGATTCATCACAGCTGAGGAGCATTGAGGCTGAGGAATCCATGGCTTTTATAGTGAATAGCAACAAACTTGCTCTATGTCCAGGGGGAGACATCACCTCATTCCTCAAGATTACCTGCTGCAAATACCACTCTGAGAAATGGTCTGGGTAAGGAGCAGTCAGGGACTTGTGTTCTCAGAATATCTAGTGGGAACCTGCAGGGACGCTCAGCACCTCTCTCCCAACACCCCTCCTATTAGGAATTCAGGGAGGGATGCCTGGATGGGCCTTGGTGGGAATGAGGCTCACTCTCCCACAACCACCTAGTTTCCTTGGGCTGTAACCAAGGACTACAGAGAGTTTCTCAGCTCTAAGTCTGTACCTTCTTCATCCCCAACCCAGACCCCTGGTTGCACATCTCTGACTGCTGACCTCACATCCAATAGCAAGAACATGGCTAACCCTTTGTTGTTTTTGTTTTTGTTTTTGATGCTGGGAATTTAATCCAGGGGTATTTTATCTCTGAGCTACAACCCCATCTCTATTTTATTTTTTAATTGGAAACAGAGACTTGCTAAGTTGTTGAGGGTCTTGTTAAGTTTCTGAGGCTGACCTGGAACCTGTGACCCTCCTATCTCAGCCTCCCAAGTACTAGGATGATAGGTGTGTGCCACTGTGCCCATCCCTGTGATTTAATCATCACAACGACCTTTGAAAAACTACATTCCCTTCCCACACCCCCAGTCATTTCCAGGTGAGGAAACTGAGGTTCAGAGAAGTTGGAGAACTTACTGCCTCCCAAACAGCTAGTGAGTTGATGGACATGGCCCACAGTCTGGCTGGCTTCGTCCACATCCCTCATCACCTCACTGGTCACTAGGGAGTGAATCGTTTGGTTTGCTTTTTGCAAGTTCGTCACCAAGATGAATTCTTCTTCATCCTCCTCTGACCTCCGGCTTCTGTGCCTACCCAGAGGCCTGGCTGGGATTCAGCAGATGCTGGGTAGACTTTGGAGTTAGCCGGCACAAATGTGACGAGGAGGATGACAGGGTAGGAGCAGCCCTCAAGGTGATCTGGGCTTCTGGAACAGCCCATTGTGGCTCCACTTCCCTGTGGACAGAAGAATGACTGTAGCCATTCCAGGGCTACTGAGGGCTCAAATGCACCTTTTGCAAATTAGAAAAAGGACGCTCTTCCCTTAAGATGCTTGATTGCCATTTGCCACTGCAAATATGCACATCTAGGGAGATGCTTAGATGCACATAGCCTACTGCAATGGGGTAGTGAGTAACCTGCACAACCACGCATGGTCAGGCCGAGCCACACAGACCTGGTTCTAAACCTGTCCTGCCATTTGTTGACTGAAGGACCTTGGGTAGGTCACCAGGCTCTCTGCGGCTCATTTCCATTAGAATGGAGGCAAATGCCCCTTTCTGTTCCCTTGTTTACAAGCTTTGAACCAGGAAATGAGAAAGAAATGTTGCTGAAGTCCCAGGGGGAGAGTTGACCCTCTTGGGATAAGATGGAAATATTAAAAATCAGAGCCTGTGGCCTGGTTGCTGGAGGATATACAACCCTCCCTGCCACACCCCCTTCAGTCCCAGGTGGGATCATTGTAATCCTTTTAAGTTCTTCCGTTTTCCTTCTCAGTGGAAGAGCAGTGCGCCAGTAACTGAGGCTGGTCCTCAATTTCCTCTCCTCCCTTTCAATGATCCAAGCTTTCCATAAACCCCACTTCTCCCAAATCTGCTCTTCCTTCTTCCTTCCCTCCAAGTCCACTTTCAGAAAATGACTGATGAAGCTTAACAGTCCTATGGAGATTTGCCTCTAAATAACTTGAGGACAAAGATCTGAATCTAATCTGTGGATTCTGCCTCAGGGAAAGACATTTTGGAGCCAATACCTGCAGATGACATGGAAATATCATCAAGAAGTTGACCATCTATTCCACCTATTTTTTTTTTTTTTTTTTTTTTGCGGTACCGGGGATTGAACCCAGGGGCGTTTTACCTCTGAGCTACACCCCCGGCCCTGTTTTTATACTTTATTTTGAAACCGGGTCTTACAAAGTTGCAGAGGGCCTCACTAAGTAGCTGAGGCTGGCCACAAACCCGGATCCTCTGGTTTCCACCTCCCAAGTACTGGGATTACAAGCGTGCGCCACCATGCCCAGCCTATTCCACCTTTAAAAACTGTGTTGGTGGCCGGGCGTGGTGGCGCACGCTTGTAATCCCAGTACTTTGGGAGGCGGAGACCAGAGGATCCGGGTTCGCGACCAGCCTCAGCGCTCTCGCTCTCTCTCTCTCTCTTTCTCTCTCCCCCCCCCTCTCTCTACTTAGTGAGGCCCTCCGCAACTTCGTGAGACCCGGTTTCAAAATAAAGTATAAAAAATAGGGCCGGGGGTGTAGCGTGGAAGTAGAACGCCCCTGGGTTCAATCCCCGGTACCGCAAAAAAAAAAAAAAAAAAACTGTGTTGGTCTCTGTGGTGGTGGCACATGTCTGTA
>PVJS01036804.1:0-20259 GCA_004027185.1 Glis glis | reverse complement strand
TCCTAAGACTCCAGCTCTTAGACCGTTCGACCAGCTACTGGTTCCTCTGACCCTCCACGTGCAGTCAGAACCTGGGACTACATTGCTGCAAACTGTAAGCCATCTGATAAATCCCTTTTTTAAAAAATATACTCATTCTGTGTATTCTGTTAATCTAGAGAACCCTGTCTAATACACAGCATTTCTAATATTCTTTAAAAAACATACATACTTGGTATGTATGTCTCTCTAGATATATGTCATTTTAAAAGGTAAGTAAAGATTATATAGTATCTCTTAATCTTTGCATGTCAACATCAAGTGTTTTACCTCATTCTTTTGAGTAGATACACATGTCTTTTGAACCATGGGTATTTGTAAAAAGGAACCAGCACTCTGCTTTAAGTACAAACCTGATGGGCAGGATTAGGGAATATTTAGATAGGGTTATTAATTCTTCCCCTGTTCTTTTTAAAAAAGGAAGGAAAACAAAGAGAAAGGTAACTATATCTAACAGGAAAAGAAGGGTAACTATATCTAATAGGATATTTGATATTTTCTAGACATTCTGGGATTTACATTAGAACTTTATCTTCCAGGACAGCATTGTTTAAGAGAGGGACTTTCTTTGCAAATTTCCAATTAGCAGAGCACATATTTTGTTTTGTTTTATTAATTTCTAGAGCTACTGAGCTGTAATTGGATGGTTATCTAGATATTTTCACTACTTGAAGATATTTGAAGTTCCCTTTTTTCTCTGGCACATTTCTAATTGTGATCACTTCTTGTAAAAATTTCCATGACCATTTGAAAAATGGTTTGATTTCTCTTTTCAGTGTAAAGACTTAATATGATATGTAGGTATAATAAAACCTTGCATTTTTTCCTACTTGATCAAGGATTGGTATATCTAAGTTTTCTTTTATTTCTTAGGTTCCTTCATTTCCCTTATCTCCTTTCCCTTCACTGTCTAGTCTCCAAGATTTGTACTCCAGGAAGTACAAATGCTTCTTTGCATATCGAATTCTCCCAAGAAACAATAGATTATGGAGGCTGCTATAACTAGACAACTACAGCTTGGAGTCTGTTCTCTCATGTCAGATTTGTGAACTATTGATTGCTGATCCATGGGTAGTAATTTTGCATTTGTTCGTCTTTCTCTGTTCTAGGGATGATTCCGTCTGTGCTTCCTCTAAATCATCTCCTCCTCTCCACTGTTTGTCTCAGAATCTCTTAAACCGCCACTCTCTTCTTTGAAGAGGAAATTTTGTTGGGACTTATTTCTCTACTTATAGCTAATTCCAAGAATAAAATGTTCTTTGTCTACTAGTAATGAAAAATAGGAGTGCTATGTGGTCCTATTCTATTTGTTTTTATGGCTTTGTTTGAAAAGACATAGAGGGATTCAAACTTGGGTTATTTTGTATAGTATAGCATTTTCAGTATACTTTGTGTCTTATACAGTACATTGCTTAATGTAGGAAGGTATTTACTCTCTGAAGAAAAGGTGAATAGGAAAAATACAGCTCTATTCCAAACTCCTTTCTTCTCATTGGGTTTTTTTTTTCATTTTCTTTGTTTTGTTTAGTGCTTTTTCCTTTATTATTTCATTGTAAAATTTATGTATAACAATACCTTCCTTATTTATAATTCCTATAGCTGTTCAACCAATTTTTATGTAAACATTCATTTCTGTGTTTGATTTGCCTTTTTACATATACCTTTTCTTTATTGAAAACTTAAGTTTGATTAATTTTCTGCACTTATAGAATTTATCAGCAAGATTTTCTTTGCAGAACCAGATAATGGGTGCTGTAATTTTGTGCATTTGAAAGCAGTTTATTTGAACAACAAAATATTAAAAATTATTGAGACATATACAAATTACAAATATATTTTTATACAGTTTTCTATTAGCTTCTAGGTTTAAATACTGCTATGGAGAAGCCTAAGATAGGCTGACATTTTCCCCATAATGATTATTTTATTTTCTTATGTTAGGGCCCATTGAATTCCTCTTCCCATTGAATTTCAATATTTTTAAGGTTATTTCTGAGTGATAACAGTTTTCTAGCAATTTATTTTCTTGATTGTGTGTCTTTAAAATGTTTATATTGAAATCTCTATGCTTGAAAGGTTTTATTCATTTACATATTTTTGTGTTTATAGTTGTGTTTTTCTCTTCTTAATGTTCCCCATTATGTTTATGTTGGATCTCCTTGCTCTTCCTTTAATATCGATCATCTTTCAAATCATTTTTATGCATTCTTTAAATTTCCATGTTCTTTTTTCTTATTTCACCAAGCATAGCTATTTTTTTCCTAGCTTGACTCTATTTCTTTTTTCTTTAGCCTACTTTTTGTTATTTTAATATATCTTCCATCACCTAAATGTTTTCTTCCCTTTCCTTTTATAAGTCCTTTTCTCTGAATATTCTCTTCTCTAATATCCTTCTATTATCTTCCTCCTTAATATCTTTACTTTCACTCATTTTATGAGCATCAGTCTGTGTGTCATTTCTTTAAAACTTTGGGGCACTGTTTGTCTAATCTCAGCTTATTCTTTTATTTATTTATTTATTTATGCATGTATGTATGTATGTATGTATTTATTTTTGGAACTGGGGGTTGAACCCAGGGGCATTTTAGTTCTGAGCTACACCCCCAACCCTTTTGAGTTTTTATTTTTGAAACAGGGTCTCAATAGGTTGCTGAGGATGGCCTCGAACCTGCAGTCCTCCTGTCTCAGCCTCCCACATACTGAGATTACAGGTGTGCACCACCAAGCCCAGCTACCTCAGCTCATTTTTCAGGCAACTTCTGTTGTGACATTGTTCATCTATCTCTTGCATACATTCCTTTCCGTGTTTATTCTTCAGGTGTATGATGTTTACTTATTATTGGTGTTAACCTTTGAAGAATATCAATTCACTAGAGGAAACGATGAAAAGAGAACATTTTAATTGTATATTTTTGATATTAAATATCCCAGACATCTCCGTGGATAATTATGACTAAGAGGAGTTTTCTTCCTAGATTCCAGCATCTGCAAGTTAGTGTGATCATTGCAAGAGTTCGACTTTGATGTTCTTACAATTGCTGTTTTTCCTTCTTTCATGCTCCCTCACCATGGCTATCTCTGTCTTATAATGAATTGGGTTCTGAGGGAAAATGAAGTTTTCCTGATTTAATCTTCAGGTCCACTCCCTATCCAACACATTCATGTATAACTGGATCTCCATAGACACACACATATGCGCACACACACTTTCCATGTCATGACCTAGCCACTAGGCACGCTCATTGTAGTCAAAATTGGCAGATAGATCCTCCAAAAGTTAATAACTACTTGACTGCCTCTAGGAAAATATGTACCCACCCGGAGTCTTTAGAGTTACATATATGCTGTCACATTGTCGTTAAGGTATGTTCAAATTAGATACCATATTGTTTTTCTTCTTATTTGTGGTTTGGATTTTTTACTTTCTTTGCTTTATTAATATAGTTATCTTTATTTTCATTTTTTCTTGGTTTTAGAAAATTAAAGGGATGGTAGAGAAGAGAATGTTTGCCTTTGTGCTTCCATCCTCATCTGGCTGCATAGAGTTATGACTCAGTGAATCTTATTAGATGGTTGAGCATGTCAGTGTGCCTTGGATCTCTACATTGAAATCAGGACTAACATCTAAACTTTTTTTGTTACTCTCAGTTCTTGGAACTTAGCTATACTCAGGTCTCTGATAAGTTTTACTATTGTCTTACAATACTCACAAAAAAGTGCAAATTCTATGGCTTGATTTTATAAGTAATAGTGTTACTATTTATTTATTAATCAACTACTGTAAACAGTAATATCACATTTAGAGGGCCCGCCATTTTCTTCTTTAACTGCTGTCTTAAAATCCTTTTAATCATTATAAGCAAACACATTTTTGTATCAGTATTCATACTAGGTTTAATTGGTATTATTAGAGTGCTCTTTATAATGAAAGAGAAAACATACTATTGCCGAGAAAAATAAATGATAAGAAATTATATGGTAAGGACCTAAAATTACTTTTGTCTTTAATTTTATATTAAAAAAATTAAATAGTTAAAAATTTTAAAAATAGTTAAATTTAAAATAGTTTGGTTAATGTTTTTTCTAGCTATTTCATAATATACTTTGGAAAGAAAAGGCCCCAAAAAGTTTTCTGCTCTATTTAAATTGCTTTTCATCCTTATCTACAAGAGCAATGCAAATAAATGTTTAACCGTGTCTACCTTAAAATGTTCTTTAAAATTGCCCGTTTTGCAGTTTATAAGAAGTAAAACCACTTAAAGTATCCACTTTAAAACAAAATTTAATAAGACCCTTGTCACCACAGCAGGAAAAAGGAACAAACACTTAAGCAACCATGTTTAAAAGTCATTTATTTAAGCATTCATTTCCTTAGACGTACAGGAAATGAAATGCAAACAAACCAACTAAATATAGGTTTTTAATCTCAGCCTCAGCAGTCTGTAGATTCAGGAAAAAATGTTATTGCTACTTTAGGGAACAGGAAAAGAGAACTTATGAATAAAGAAATGTGTATAAATGATGAAATCCTTCATGATATTTCTTAACATAAGATGTCACAAGATATAATATAGATAATTATTTTTAGCTTGACCAGAACTTAACAGAGCAAGGGCTCTAAATCTAAGAGATTTCCAGAAGAAATTTCATTTCTTTATCTATGTCATGGTATGATTAGTTCAATCACTATGAAATTAAGCAATCTCTAAACTCTTGCTACTTTATTTTCTACTAATTTTCTCATTTTCTTTGAAGGATATGGTTACAAAAGCACAGATAGCAATAAAAACAACCCCATTCCTTGTTTCCAGAATAGGTAAAACAATAAAGAAGAAAAAAAACCCTAGAAATTAGATAGAAGGCTTTGTCTCACCACTTCATTTTTTATTGTATTGAATTTTTTAATACTCCCTGTTCTGGAATGAACACTCCCACATTCTTCCTTTCTATTATATTATAATTCTTGGTTGTTTAGCCAAGGGTAATTGACATGAGAATTGAGGGGAAAATGCATTTAACAGGTCCAGACAGATATACAAATCATATTTTTGAAGACTATTTGTAAAAATGCTGTACTGCTGAGCAGATTCTCAGCCTCTGTGTATAAATTTTCCTCTGTGTGTATGTGGGCAAGCATTAACTTCAATTTTCTATTTTGAAAGAAAATTTTAAATAAACAAAAATAATTCAGGCCTTGTAATAAAAAGCTATTGATTTTGCTAGAACTTAAGAAGGACTCTCAGTAATAAGATGCTATTTTCATTTTCAAAAAGTATACTTAATACTTTATAAATAATCCAACAATGAACCATCAAAGTATAAGTTTAAAGAATAGATATTAGAATAAAACACAATCAGGGATTTTCAGGAAAAACTACAAAGGCAAAAGGAATTTGTTAAGTAATAATAAATGTATGAAATATTCATTTGGAACTTAACTGACAAATATAGGCTTTTGATGAGGTTTAGGATCTGAGTGTCTAATGTTGGAGATATACATATACATTATATACACACACACACACACACATATATATATATATATATATATATATGTATATGCACACATACACAAACAACAGAATATTTATGCTTTATGGTTATTCTCTATGATGAGAGGAGAAAATCATGGGAATTTTATGTGAACCAGTCCTTATAAGAATGGATCAAATCTCAGCAGACAGAGAAGAATGAATAAGTTATTCCAGGTTGACAGAATAACAAAAGTCAAGACACTGGGGAATAACAAACAAAGGAGAATCACAAAGGATTTTGTATTAAAGTTTATAAAGGTCCCCAAACTCCAACAGCAAGAGCAGGCTAGAGATTAAAGACTACAGCAAAGGTCTTGGAGTTGAGATAACTGAAAGAATTGTTAGTGTTTACTAAATATGGAAGATGGAGTTTAACTTAAGAGCAAGCAAAACTTTGTTTTTAGACATATTTAAGGAGCCAAAAGATCATGTACTTGAAATGTTCAGCAATTAATAAGCATTTCAAGTTTCAGACCAAAACAAAAGGAGCATTAGCTATTTGCTTCTATTTTGTCTATCATAAGTTTACCTATAAGATCATACTTTTCAAGGCTATTTTAAAAATTTGACAGTCGTCTTTATGAAATTGGTGCTTGAAGCTTTGTGAGCTAAAGTAACAGACAAAATCATTGATCAGGAATTTTGTGTGTTTTAGACAGACATATCAGAAGAAAAGCTGCCAAGGAGACATAAAAGTACTCATAAGAAAGGGAGGAGAATCAGGAGCATGTGTGGCTGTGGGGTAAATTCGAGAGGAAAATATCTAACTGGGTGAAACTGATGCCTTCAAATGTCCTACCTGGGGACATCAAAGAAGATAGAAACTGTAGACAAGAAGTTATCAAGGCCATGTCAGATGAAGTGAGGGATGATGAAATAGAGGTGACGGGTTTCCTCCTATGTCCCCCAAGTGATGAAGCAAAGTAAATGCCCGATCTAAGAAAACCATCTTCAGAGGAATTTGAGTCAAGTAATTCAGTCAGAGAATATAAGTGACAGTCATGCGTTAGTCACCAACGTCTCTTGGTGTGGCAGAACTTCTGTGGCCTAGGAGTCCACCCCACTTCAGCTGCTCTCTCAAGCTGTGACACATCATGGTTTCCCTGAATAGATCTCTTCTCAAAGGCTAACTGTGAACTCCTTCTCTTTGATGAAGGACTCCTAATATTATTTCATTTATTCTTTGATCTTGAGTGACAAGGACACTTCTAATTCCCCTCTGTATATCAGAGTCTTCCAGTCTTCATTTTTAATGTCAGTTACCTAAGTTACCCAGGCCAACACACCAAGAAAAATCTTGACAATATCCTTGACTCCCTTTCTCCACTTTCTTTTATCCCACTCAGTTTTTAAATATGCCACTTGAGTGAGCCAACTCCTTTCCTCTATGCCCTCATGTAGGCTGTTATAGAAAGCAACACAGCATCAAAATTTTACACCATGATAAAGAAACATGATAAAGAAAATCAAGGCTTCCCAAGCCAATTTATCACACTTTCCAACCTTATGGGGGTTTCATAATCATATTTTCTCATTTTTACAACAATCAATTTAACCCATATCAATTTCCACATTCTATTTTTGAATGCCCTTTCTACCTGATTACTGCCTTATTCAGATCCTCTCCAAAATTTCTGAATTTTTGTTTCTTTGCTTATTTAATACTCATAAGATGGGTTTATTCTCACAGTATCTTTTAAACTGGTTTTTACAGATTTATGAACTCATTTTTGATATTAAATCAAGATGGCAAGTCTCGATATTTCATTATACTTTTTTTTAGCAGCTTTTAACACTGCTCCTGTGGCTCCCTTAAATATTGTCATCTATGTCAATAACCTCTTCAGGATTTTCTGGTTTCTATGTTGCTATTGTTTTTCACAAGCTACTTTGCAGGCTCCTTTTCTTCTATGTCTTAAGTGATATAATTCTTCAGGACCTGTCATAGAGCATTTTTTAACACTTCTCTTGGGTTGATCTCCTTCACCATCAGGATTTCAATAAATACCTACAAGTGAATTATAACTACTTATGTGGCTCTTCATCAACTTTTCCTCTTTATATCCAGAGGTAAACTGCTAACAATATTTCCATTTGAGTTGTCATATACACACTTCAAGTTCATTATTTTCAACACTGAACTTATCATTTTGCTCCTAAAACCTCCTCCTTTTTATGGGTTGCCAATCTCAATGACAGTTGCTTAACTTTCTATTCAATGGTTGATGCAAAAACTTCCATATCACTAAAAAAAATGCTTTCACTCTGTTCTTTATTTCATTCTATGGACTGCCAAACTGTCAATTCTTAGTGCTAAATTCACAAAACAATCCATTTTTCGTCCCTGCATTGGCACTAAACTGGGAGTTTTTCACCTTAATTTCCAAAATCCAAAAGCAAACAACAAAAGGATATCATTTTTTACAAATCTGACTGCCCCCAATTTTTCCTTTCTCAATGCATTCCCCAATGCTACTGTTAAGAAATTATTCTAAGCTATAAATTCACTTTCTTGCTTTTCAAAAGAAGCTCACAGTCTTTTTGAATACAGTACAATCACTTATCACCATCTACAGATCTTTCATTATTTGGCCTCTACTTGGAATCATCTCTCGTTAAGGCTCATACTGTAAAGTGAAATACATTCAACTTTCACTCCTTTGAATATGCAACATCATTTCTGGCATCTGAGCTTCCCTCTATTTATAACACTTTTACTTTGTCTTTTTATCCCGTAATCTCTAATAATCCTTGGGCTTCAGAATAGTTGTTTCTTACTGAAAAATCCCTAAGCTTTGTAGTTGGCAACTGATCCTCTTCTGTGTTCCACAGTGTTAACACTAATTTGCTGTGATTTCTTTTGAACTTGTCTCTACCCATTATTAGAGTCTAAGTTATTTGAAAATCAAGACCATTTCTGTTTGTCATTGTATCCAGAGTACCTATCCCACTCCAGCATAAGTTATCTAAAGAAATTTATTAAACCAACAGCTTTGCTAATTAAATATACATATACATTATATATAGATACATATATGTATCTATATATATATGTATATATATATGTGTATATATATATATATATATATATATTTAGAGAGAGAGAGAAGAATGGGGACAAATCAGAGAGATAGAATATTTTATCCAACTATTCTAAGGAATACCTGATGCTTGGTGGCTTAGGCTCATTAGATAGTGATTTTCAACTAAAGTCACAGGTCCACTGTACAGAACTCATTCAAATTTGCAGATCAGGTCATGCAATTCTGTTTTTCTGCCATGCTTCTCAACTGTGGGTGCTTTTGTCCTTAATGTATTAGTCAGCTTTTTTTTTTTTTTGTCATGACCAAAATACCTGACAAGAACAACTTAGAAGAAGAAAGGTTTATTTAGGTATCAGCCAGGAAGGAGAAAGCGAGAGAGAGACAGACAGACAGATAGACAAAAGAAAAGGGCCAAGGATATGTATAGTCCCCCAGGCCATGTCCCCAGTGACCTATTTCCTCCAGCAATGCCTTTCCTCTGGGCCTTGCTTCATTGGAGAAAAGGCTTTCAACACATGAGTTTTTTGGGGGGCATTTTAGATACAAACCCGAACAGTTAATATTTGGCAATATCTGGAGATATTTTTGATGATCACAGCTAGGGACAGTGGGGGAATGTGGCTACTGCCATCAGTGGATAGAGGCCAGGGCTGAAGCAAACATCCTTTGATGCACATTAGAAGTCCCTACAACAAAGATTCTTCCAACTTCAAATGATAATGGTGCCATGTTCATGTGGTATATGACTAAAATTAATAATATGTTTTGCCTTGGCATCTGATCAAATCAGGAGGTCCTCAGATGATATAATTACACATGGCCCTCCTCCTCTGCTTTGATGGATAAAGTTCTTTACCTATGCAACTCTCTTTATCAAAGAGACTAGTTAGCCAGGCATGGTGATGCACACCTATAATCCCAGTACTTGGAAGGCTGAGACAGGAGAATCACAGGTTCAAGACCAGCCTCAGCAATTTAGCGAAGATCTCAGCAATTTAGTGAGACCCTGTTTCAAAATAAAAAATAAAAAGGGCTGAGGGTGTAGCCCAGAAGTAGAAAGCCCCTGGGTTCAATCCTTAGTACAAAAGAAGGGGGAAGGGAGGTAGTGATGATTCTTGCTTATTCCTGAGTAGTGATTTCCCTGAAAATCTGTAGAATTATTTAAACAAGCTGATCACATCCTCCTGCAGAAACCAGGACATACCCTGGCCTCTTGATACTACAAATTCTGCTTTCCACAGCGCCTCATTATTCACTCTGTTTCTTATGCCACCCCTGTCTGGCTCTGCATGGTGTAGTGTCCTCACCCCCTGAGCCTTAAATGCATGTGACTAGTCTGTCTTACCTGTCCAGTGTCAAATGTCATGTGTTCAGCCTTCCCTATACCCTACAGAAGGAATTCCTCCCTCACCAATGAGGTGAAAAGTTAATGATCAGTGAGGTTGAGCCTCTATTTTCTTTCATGAAAGTCAAGATTGAATGAAGAGGTCTTGAAAAGGAGAGTCAACATTCTTGTCAAAGCTTCTGAGAGACATCGTGTCAGCTCAGAGATGTATTAAGATCCATTACAAGGTAAACTTCTTAAAGGTTAAGTATGTTTAGATAATCGGGCCAGGCCTTTCCTCACAGTTCTAAGTAATTTAAGTAATAAGACCAAATGGGTTATCTTTTTGAAAGAAAAAGTCTATATTTAGTCTGCCATCTCTGTAGGCTTTAGAATCTTAGCTGCAGAAATCCATGATATTCAGTTACTCCAGATATCCCTTTATAGATCTGGGATGGTGGACGTAACAATGGATAACCTATAACCACCTTGGACTATTCTCAGCAATAGGTTGCAGCTGGAGAATTAGATCCAATTCTAAGAAATCATGGGCCATCTGTATTTTGTTAAAATAATGCAAAGTAATGGCTAAGAAGACTTACTCTGAACATCACTTAGGAACAAAATTATAAAAGAAAAATTATAGTAATATTTACAGCACCAATTTTCTAGGTCATTGTGAAAAATAAAGAAGATGGAGTAACATTAGAAAATAGTGGAAATATATTAAACTAACTAGTGTATTAAATGTGATGGCATTTGAAAATATTTTGTTTTGTAGTCTATTACATTATTAGCAAATAATTTTTTTCACCAGCAATTACTGATGTTTTCCAACTTCAGTTTGTAAAACATATTTCTGAGATGATCATAAAGATCTATTAAAAACATTGTAAATTAAGTGTGGCAAATGTTAAATGGTTTAGTACCCTCATTAAGATTCATAATGAGCCTAAAAGTATTTTCAATGTTATTTAATGTAAGATTTCTCCAACCTATTTGATTAGAGAATTTCTTTTATACTTTCAATATTATGTTCTACACTGAATAAAGCTCAGGAAATATCTTGGTTGATTATGAACTTGTTATTGCTACATATTATTGCATCATATACAGAGATATGGGTATATATCCAGTTTCATTTGTGGATTAAATGTTTTAAATATACTCATATGTACAGGGAAAACATAAATATTTATCTATGTACTTAGTTAATTGGTAACAAAAATGTGTTCTACAATGAACATAAACATAGATATAAAGTAAAAATGGATTTAAAAATTAAAAACAGAAAATGCAAAGTATTCTAAAAACAAGTAAGCACACAACTACAATTTTAGCATAGGATGTTATTTTTCTGCCTAAATTTGCTTAACAGGACATTGATATGTTTTTATTTATTGATGTGTATGTGTGGTATTGGGGAATGAACCCAGGGGCATTCTACCCATGAGCTGCACACCCAGCCCTTTTTTAAATGTATCTTTGTTTGCTTATTTGTAATAGGGCCTCACTATGTTTGCTGAGAGTCTTGGTATCTTCCTATCTCAGTTTTCCAAGTACTGTGATTACAGGCTTGTGCCACCATGCCTGGCTCATTGATATCTTTTAAACTGTTAATACCTTAATTACTCAATTTCCAGTGTCAGTTTTGTATCCTTTCATTGAACCAATAAATATTATTTGATTTCCTGTTTTTTATGTGTGTGTAATTGTTTCACGTGATACCATGATTGAAGTTTATATTGACTTTTCTCCTGCTTCTATTCTGAACAGAAACCATGTTATAGCATATTCTGCACGAACTCAATATTGGCCTTTTGTCAATATTTAAGAATAGAATTTGCATTTCAATACCTCTGTGAAAGTCAAAGTTGATTTGAAATGTTCTTTTAAAAGATCTTACAATAGCTGAGCAAATTTAAACTAAGATATACTTTTGTCACCTTTCTATCCTAATGATACGAAATTACTTTTGGATAATTTAGAGAAATTTTCTTTTATTAAATGTAAGTGAACAAAAGAGAGAAAAATGTTCAGAAATACAGGTGTTGAGATTATAGAGGTCATTTAAAATAATCAAAAGCTGTGGAGGGTATTTTTTAACTTCCTGATATTTATATCAATATTCTAAAAATATAAAAATATGCCATTTCTTCTGAATAAGTAAAGCTTTCCTTGACAATATTGATTGACGCCAAACTTCCTCATTGGTTTTAATCCAAGTCTTTCTTCAAATTCGCCTTTCTGACAAACTTTTTGTGAATCACTCTTCAAGAGCATGAGTTCTCCATTCCATCATTATCTAAGCTGCTTAATCTCCTTCCTATCAATTTCAGTTCCTTTAGTGATGAGACAAAACATGATATTATATTGTTATTCATCTTTTCCCCAACTAGAACCTAACATCCTGGAAGGCAAGTACTTTGTCTTGTTAATGTGTAAATTCTATTTCCTAAAATTTGTTTCCTAGGAATGAAATTCTCTAAATTTTTATTTCAGGTAAATAAAGAAGGGACATGAAATTCTTCTACTCCAGGGGAAGACCCAGTCAAAAATCTATTGCTTTTCCAGAAAGGAAGAAGCAAAACACTTCTTCCTCTGAAAGACAAAAATACCTACTGCATCTGGAGATAAACAGAAGCACAAACCCTCTACACCTGGAAGATGGGCAGGAAAATCACTGTGGCCTGCAATGTAGCAACAATAAAAATGCTTCATGGTGTAGAGAAAGGGAGGAGGTACAGACAGTCCTTTCCTTCTTAAGAGCAAAGAATGCAAGTCAAGAGTTTGACTTCCACATAAGAGGGACAATACTTTATAAAGAACCATGCCTCAGGCCAAGGATATAGGACCTGCATAAGACTAAAGTTTAACCAAGAAAATGGAGACCTCCTGATCCCCTTCCTTATTTACAATTAGGAAAGTACCTTGTTATGATTTAAATGTGTCCCTCAAAGTTTTTGTATTGAAAACTTGATTTCCATAGTGACAGCATTGTAAGATAAGGCCTAATTGTAGCCGTTTCAGTGTTGGGGGCTCCACCCTTATGAATGGATTGATACTATTATTATGGGGGTGGTCTCCTTATATGAATAAAAGAGTTCTCACCCCTGTCATTCTCTCTTTTTCTTGATTATTTTTGTTGTTTTCTATAGGACGATGCAGCAAGAAGGTCTTCATCTGATGCTGGCCATTTAATCTTGGACTTTTCCGTCTCTAGAACTGTGAGCCAATAAACCTGTTCATCATTAAACACTCTGTGGTATTCTGTTATAGAAACACAAAATTGACTAAGAAATATCACTCAATAACACAATAATAATTTTAAAAAGTCTACCACTCAGAAAGGGACACTGCATAGTGAGAAATCTCTGTGACACAGGTATATAAAGACTGCTGAAGTATGAAACCCAAAATAAAAAGGACCTTTGGCATCTCATATCCTGCTCTAAGAGTAAGCCAATAGCAGGTCACTACTAGAAAATTTTTGAGTATCCAACTGGAGATCATAATAACAAAATTCAAAGCCAACTCAAGTTAAGATTAAATACACTAATTTCCATACAATAAAGAAAAGATGATTCATGATCATTTTTATATAATGTTATTTTTCTTTCTACTATTTTCCACTAAATTCCTAGCACCGAATTTAAAAATCTCATGGGACAGAAATCAAGAAAAAAATTCAGCCCATTATGAAGAGAAGAAACAATCAGTAAACACAGATATACAAGCATTGAAATGTCTGATTGAATTGCTAGAAATAAGAAAATAGAATATTAAACATGAGGTATTCTTATGATGGGCTCACCACAAGCTTAAACATAGGCGAGGGGGAAAAATAAGTGAAATTGAGTAAGAGCGAATAAAAATCACCAAACAAAAATACAAACAAGACAAAAAGAATTTTTTTTTTGCGGTACTGGGAATTGAACCCAGGGGTCGTTCTACCTCTGCGCTACACCCCTGGCCCCATTTTTTATACTTTATTTTGAAACCGGGTCTCACGAAGCCACGGAGGGCCTAAGTAGAGAGAGAGAGAGAGAGAGAGAGAGAGAGAGAGCTGAGGCTGGGCACGAACCCAGATCCTCCGGTCTCTGCCTCCCAAAGCACTGGGATTACAAGCGTGCGCCACCACGCCCAGCCAAGACAAAAAATTTAATGAAAAAATATACCATGTTCATAGATTATGTCAATATTTTCAATATTTTGATTATTTCCAAATTACCTGCACAACATTACCTAGATAAACATTTCATAGCAATTAACAAAATGATTCTAAGGTTTATAATATATCCAAAAGACTGAGAATAAATCAATTTTTAAAATAAAAAGAAAATAATGGCTTATGCCATCGAATTCCAGAATCACCATAAAGCTTCAGTAGTCAAGATCATATTGCATTGGCCTAATAATAGGCATAAAGTTCTTCGGGCCAAATAAAAAAATCAAAACAGACTCACATACATATAATCCCAAAGAAAATTCAAAGGGGAAACAGTAAAAATTTCTGATGACTACGAAAAACTTTGAATATAAAAACTTGAATGATTGAATTTTATAATTAGAAACGTTTATGTCCCAAGCGACACTTTTAAAATATAAAAAGCTAAACTATGGACTAGAAAATAACGTCTGTACTACATATTAATGACAAAGAATAAGTATATAAGGACATATAAGAACTCTTATACATCAACAATAATAAAGCAAGAACCCAATAGGTATAGGCAGAAATTTTTAAAAAGATATTTATCGGCCGGGTGTGGTGGTGCACACTTGTAATCCCAGTACTTGGGAGGCGGAGACCGGAGGATCCAGGTTTGCAGCCAGCCTCAGCTACTTAGTGAGGCCCTCCGCAACTTCGTGAGACCCGGTTTCAAAATAAAGTATAAAAAATAGGGCCGGGAGTGTAGCTCGGAGTTAAAACGCCCCTGGGTTCAATCCCCCGGTACCGCAAAAAAAAAAAAAAGATATTTATCTAAAAAATGAACCTACACAGATAACCAACAAATGCAAGGATATATGTTCAAGATCTCTAGGCAATAATCAATAAGCATTAGAAAATGCAAGTGAAAACTCACTGAGATAACACTTTACTCTCCCAGAACAATATTAAAAGGGATTGAAAAAAATAGCCAGTTTTACTAATGATGTGGAACAGTTAGAATCCCCATAGATAGCAGGTAGCAGTGTAAATTTTATAACAATTTTGGAAACTTCTTATAGAGGTAAATATTTACATATTAGTGAAAGGGAAATATATTTCTCCAGAAAACTAGTATAAAGATGTTCCTAGAAATTATATTTATAACAGTAAAAATCTGGAAGCTAAATGTCATCAATGGGTGAAAAGATAAACACATTATTTTATATTTACACAACAGCATACTTCTTGTCAATAAAAATTAATAAACAACTTTTATGCTTATCATAAGAAGTCAGACACAAGGGTGCATACTATATTCTATTTATGTGAAACTCTAAGACAGGCAAAAAGATAGTATGGTGGTAGAAATCAGATCAGCAGTTTGCCTACAGGTATGAGAGAGGTGACTAACTGCAATGGCTATGAGGAAAATTTCAGGTGTGATGAATAGACTTCATAAATTAATAGAGTGGTGGTTGCATGAGGGTATTCATTTGTCAGGTCCTAATGACATTTGGGCATTTTATCGCTTTTAACTTATATCTAAATAAAGCCTATTAATGGAGTTTAAAATTACAATAAATGATAAAATTCAATTATGAGTCATTTCCAAGAAGAACATGTAAAATTTCCTGACAAGAAACAGTTAATGTAAGAAAAATATAATAGGCAAAGTAGGCAAGTGTAAGATCAAAAATAAAATTTAATGCAATTATTAGTAAATGGCCTTATGGAATCATTTCTTAAAGTTTCTTTGTTGTGGTAAAATAGAGGAAACAAAATTTATTTTAAATATTTTAGTTTATTATTTAATTGTAAATTTTTAATTTATAATGTGAATTAAATACATTCACATTATTGTACAACCATTAGCACTGTCCATCTCCATAACTTTCCATCATCCATACTGAAATTCTCTACCCCAAAAAGAATAGCTTCCAACTGCCCTCTTCCTTCAGACCCTCTTAATCCAGGATTACTGTCTGTCTCTATGAATTTGACTACTCTATGTACCTCCTATAAGTGGAATCAGATAGTATTTATCCTTTTGTATCTGGCTTATTTTATTGAATATAATATTTTCAAGCATGTATCTTAGTTATGCCTTAAGGTTAAATAATTTTCATATATATGTGATAATTTTCAAATAAATGTGATATATATATATATATAAAAAACATTTTGTTTATCCATTCATCAGTTGATGTACATAAGTATTGCTTCCACCTTTTTGTTACTGTGAAAAATGCTGCTAAGAAGTTTTGTATACAAAACTCTCTGCAAGACCCCACTCTCAATTGTTTTGTGTACATACCCAGAAGTCTAATTTCTTAAACAAATGGTTTTCCAAACTTAATTTTTTGAGGCACTAAAAAACTTTTTTTTTAGTGGTAGAAGGTAAAGGTCCAACATTTTTTTGCACGTGGCTATTCAGTTTTTCTGGAACCATTTGTTGACAAAAACCCTTATCATTGAATATTATTGAAATCCTTGTTAAAAATCATTTGATCATATATTAGAGGATTTATTTCTGGGATTTCTATTCTATTTCAGTGATCCATATGTCTATCTTTATGCCACTACTACACTGCTTAATTATTCTAGCTTTGTAGTAAGTTTTGAAAACAGGAATGTGTCATGTATAAATTTATTGTGTTTCAAGATTGCTTTGCCTATTTGGAGTCCCCTAAGATTTCATGTAAACTTTAAAATGTTTTTCTAATTCTGAAAATAAATCTTATTGGTATTTTAATAGGGATTATAATGAATGTGAAGATTTCTTCAGGTATTATTGATATCTTAAAAAATAATAAGTCTTTCAATCCATGAAGAGAGGTTATCTTTCCATTAAGGTATGTCTTTTTAAATTTCTTTCAGCAATATTTTATACTTTTTTGTATACAAATCTTTTACCTACTTAAGTTTGTTACTAAGTATGTTATACCTTTTGATGCTACTGCTAGTGGAATTATTTTCTTAATTTCTTCTTTGTTCATTAGATCATTTCATAATTTAAAAATGTGCAATATTAAACTGCAACTTTTGAAATTTTATAGTAATTTGTTAAACAGAAACAAAAGTAAGAAAAGCTTAAAACCAATATTTAGAAAATCTACCCAGTATACCTTAGTATTTGACAGATGAAATTGAAAACAAAAAGGCAGAGAAATAGAAACATCACAGCGATAGAGAGGAGTTGGCAAACCACGGCCAGTGAGTCAAATCTGATCAATCACCTGTTTTTGTAAATAAATTTTCTAAGCTCTTTTGTTTATAGTTGAGCAGATGCTGCAGAGACCATATAGCCAACATAACATAAAATATTTACTACCCAGCTCTTTATAGGAAAGAGCTGAGATGGATAATCAAATCATTTTATCTACAAACAGAGGCTTGAAGAAATATAGAACTCCTTTCCCTCATACTTATCTAGAATTGGTTTATTATTACCACTATTAAGCTGCAAGAGAGTCTGTGAAGTGGCATATTCTGAGATGCACACTTAACATTGCAAATATTTTTTATGTGTTGTCAATAAGTAAAAAGGGAAGAAAATATACTTTGGGGTAACTTTAAAAGTATGATATGTTTTTATATCACATTGTACTCCATAAGTGCCCTGGACCATGGAGTATTAAAATAATTTATTGTACTATAGAATAAAAATAAAATCTCCATCAAAAGCCTCAAAGCCAATGTGCTAAGTGTCTTCCCTAATACCATTGACATAGAAAAAGAAATTAGTAACATTTTTTGTACTAAAAAGAGTTGCAAGTATTTGTAAATAAATAGAACTAATCTTTTTAGTAAAACTTAGATCAGGTGGCATGACAGCATTAAATATAATGGTCAATTAAGAGAAAAATATAATAACATTTCAAATATAGGATTTAAAGTTGTATTCAGAAGGAAAAGTATCCTCTTCTTTTTGTTTTCTTTTTTTTTTTTTTTGGAGAGGGGGCTAATGGAGATTGAACCCAGGTGCTTTCTATCTCTGAGTTACATCCCCAGCCCTTTATTATTTTATTTTTTAAAAATTTGAAACATGTTCTTACTAGGTTGCACACAGTCTCGCTAACTTGCTGAGGCTGACTTCGGACCTGCAAGTACTGGGATTACAGGCATGCATCATCACACCCAGATGGGAGAAGCTTTAAATGCCTTAATATATTCGAAAGACTATATAATGAAATAGGCTATTAAATAAAACATTGAGTCTGTGAAATTAAATAAACTGTAAAAGTTCACAGAATGAACATAGAAATACAAAAATATATAGGTATATATAAAAAATTGATTTTAAAAAATAAAAGCAATAGAACTTGGAGCTTAGTGGGTTTGTTCTTGTCCTGTCCTCCTTATGTTGCAAATACACCTGGATTGACTTTTTAGCCAGTGTGCAACAGCAGATTCTACCAACTGTTTTTAGCCAGTATCTGTTCTGGCTGACTGATGTGGTGGATATTTGAATATTACGAGTATCACTGATGTGAATAACTCAAATCCTAATAAGGTTTACTATAAGATTCTTAAGGTTAACATAAAGGAGACTGTTTCAGATAGCATTCTCACCACTGTAATCCATAATTCCTGATGACCACAACTTAGAAGAAGGAAGATTTATTTACTCAACAGTTCTGGAGATTTCAGGGGCTCAGTTCATGCCAGGCTGGTAACATCTGAGGCACTTAGGGCATGGTGGCAAGAGACAGAGAGAGAGAGAGACAGAGAGAGAGAGGGCTCTGCTCTCACACCATGGAGGTCAGAAGAGAGAGAGCAAAGGGAAGAAGAACCATATATAATTCAGAAGGCCACACCCCCAGGGATCCCTCCTCAGCAACCAAGTCCTGCCTTCAAGATGGCTGCCTTGTCTCTATGAGGTCTAGGAAGACATTCTAAATCCAAACCACAACAGAGAACCAATTGTCAAATATAATTGAAATAAACCAAGTTAAACTGGAAATATTTAAATGGATCTCCTTCACCTGACCACCATCCACATGTCTCTCTGAACTATGGTCATCAGGCAGGTAAAAGGAAAGGAGCTTGTTCTTTAAGAGAATTATTTAAAAGACTTCCCACCTGCCTGTATGCTTCATTTGCTCCCTTTTTCCTTTCATCCCTTCCTACCTTTTTGCTTTCTTTCCTTTCTTATTTTTTTCCCTGTGAAACTCATGATAAACACTTTCCCTATTTGGAAGATAAATTCTGTATTTCACACAGTTTTGATTCATGTAAGCTGGACATGCAGATGTTATGAATTAAGTTTAACTATTATTGGGGTCACCAAAGTTTCAGGGAAGAAAAAATACCTCAGGGTCATACTGTATCATATGCTGCCAGAAAAGGTCAACACTTAAAAGCAAAGACCAGGGGATGTTCATTTTGCTAAGTAGAGAGGGTAGAATTGAAAAGAAGTAGTATAATAATAAGTTGGTTTTATATGAGTAAAACATTTCTTATATCAAGTTTTTCCTCTCTGATTCAGGCTTGACCAAAGCTAACCCCAGACTCCCATACTGAAAGCAATTGAGCATCATATCAATAAACAGCTAAGATTCTGAAACCAAATCATATCTACATCCTCCCAGTGAAACAGGGGTCATTGAGGGACAAAGCTACTTTGTAAACATCTAATATAGCTAATCAGGAAGATGGAGTAACAAAAGCACAAAACATAAGGAGCAAACAGGAGCTATTGCTGCAATTATGGAAAGCCATCACAGTACAATAATTATGAGAGAATACAAGTGAGGCTCTGTGCTCATGCATTTGAAAACCTCCATAAAGTGGATCATTTGCTAGGAAAACATAAAGAATGAAATTATCTCTATAAAGGAGAAAAAACAATAATGCATAAAGTTGAGGAAAAAGTGGATGAACCATTCTCACTTAAAAGACAATTTTATTAAAAACAATCAATGCCTTTCAGTATATGTTTTAATTTATTTCATGTAGGTTTTGCTCATTGCATGTAAATAGATAGTGTTATAAATGTTAATAGGGGGCCGGGCGTGGTGGCGCACGCTTGTAATCCCAGTACTTTGGGAGGCGGAGACCAGAGGATCCGAGTTCGCGGCCAACCTCATCCCGCATGCGCGGGCGCGCGTGATTTATCTCTCCTCTCTCTCTCTCTCTCTCTCCCTCTCTCTCTCTCTCTCTCTC
>PVJS01036803.1:7575-20362 GCA_004027185.1 Glis glis | reverse complement strand
AGAAATATTCTACCAAGCCAGGCGTGGTGGCGCACGCTTGTAATCCCAGTACTTGGGAGGCAGAGACCTGAGGATCCAGGTTAGCGGCCAGCCTCAGCTAGTTAGTGAGGCCCTCCGAAACTTTGTGAAACCCAGTTTCAAAATAAAGTATAAAAAATAGGGCCGGGGGTGTAGCTCGGAGATAGAACACCCCTGGGTTCAATTCCCGGTACTGCAAAAAAAAAAAAACCAAGGCAGGTCTAATATCTTTCCCATTCTAAAGTAGTTCATTTCCACCCAATAATAAGCAAAGATAAAATACAAAAAGCTCAAGAAAATAATCACTGCAGCTACTCAAAAATATCCTAGCTACCAGCCTCAACAACACAAAATTGATCAGCGGAGGGATATTTAGTTTTCAACCTTCTTATATTCTAACACCACGTTATACAGACTAATCATCAGAGAAGAAAACTGGCAAAAATCACAAACCAGAAAAAGGCAGCCATTAGGGTTTATAGATCTTAAGAGGTGTGTGTGTGTGTGTGTGTGTGTATGTGTGTGTGTGTGTGTGTGTGTGTGTGTGTGTGTGTGTGTGTTACTGGGGATTGAACCCAGGGGCATTCTACCTCCCAGCTAGACCCCCAGTCCCCCTTTTAATTTTGATACAGGGTCTCACTAAGTTACTGTGTGCTGGCCTCAACCTACAATCCTCCTGTCTCAGCATCCTAAATACTGAGATTACAGGCATACGAGATCATGCCTGGCTTAAGGTAACTTATTAGGACAGTTTCCTATATGAAGAGACACAAACACAGGGAAACCCAGTAATACTCTACTAAAAGAAAAAGGAAGATGTACTAAGCTCAATAGGGATGTAAGCTGTTTATATCTTCTACTGCTAACCAAGAATCAGCCAGAAGCAGTGGCATACCTGGGATCCCAGCTACTGGGTGGCTAATGCAGGAGGATCAAAAGTTTAAGGCCAGCTTAGACAACTTAGTGAGTCACTGTCTCAAGATAAAAAAGGGCAAGGGCATAGCTCAGTGGCAGAGAGACCCTGGGTTCAATCCCCAGTACTGCCAGATCAAAAACAAATCAGTAGCCAGGCTTGGTGGTGCACGCTTGTAATCCCATTACTTGGGAGGCTAAGACAGGAGGATCGCAGGTCCACGGCCAACCTTGGCTAATTAGTGAGGCCCTCTGCAACTTAGTGAGACTCTGTTTTGAATAAAAAATAAAAAACAGGGCTGAGGGTGTAGCTCCAAGGTAGAATGCCCCTGGATTCCACCCCCAGTACCTCAAAAACAAACAAAAAACAAATCAGTAATGTGCCCTGTATATTCCTGGGAAGGGAAAAGAGTACCAACCACACTCCAGTGTTCTTCGTAGTGCCTGGGCTTGTTTTTATTTTTTTTTAAATAACACCCGCCTAGATGGATGTCCTATAACTTCCTAAAATATCAAGTGTCATCTTCCCAAGTGTACCAATGCTTGAAAAACAAAACAATCCACTCAAATTAGCTCTATCAGTTAACACTACAGCTCTAAGACTAGATTTAGGGTTTTTGTTTTTCTTTTTGGTACTAGGGATAGAACTCAGGGGCATTCTACCTCCGAACTATACCCCCAACCCTTTTTATTTTTTTTTCTGAAACAGGGTCTCAGTAGGTTGCTGAGTCTGTCCTCAAACCTGTGATCCTCTTGTCTCAAGCTTCCTAAGTACTAGGATTACAGATGTAAACCACCACACCCAGCTCTGGATTTAGTTTTTACCAAAACTAATGTCCTTTGACCATAATATATCAAATGAGCTGGCTGACCATTTTTATTTCCCTTATGTAATTCTCACTCCTTTCAAAGATGAGTTTCTTCTGTGCCTGGCCAAGCCCTATCTTTAACCAATAGGTTGACCCAAACATTACTTCTCTTGGGAGGCATGGAAAATGAACAGATAAAAAAACCCAACCAGCCGGGCGTGGTGGCACACGCTTGTAATCCCAGTACTTTGGGAGGCAGAGACCGGAGGATCCGGGTTCATGGCCAGCCTCAGCCCCCCCACCCCGTCTCTCTCTCTCTCTCCCCCCCCTTAGTGAGGCCCTCCACAACTTCGTGAGACCCGGTTTCAAAATAAAAAGTATAAAAAATAGGGCCAGGGGTGTAGCACGGAGGTAAAACGCCCCTGGGTTCAATCCCCCGTACCACAAAAAAAAAAAAAAAAAAAACCACCCCAACCAGTAAAGCACAAGACTGAAAACGAAGCTGGTGATTAATCAGAACCAACCAGGCAGACCTTATTTATCTGGGTTTTGTTTTGTTTGAGGGGGTGGGAGGTTTCTTAGCCCATAGTCACTATGAGGCTTATGTGAGAAAAGGCATGCCATTCTATCCTCAAATAGTCCAAAGAGCTGGAGGGACGATTTACAGCCTCTGTGTAAACTGTTTATCAACGCCGGTGCCATCCTTGCCTTGTCACTTCCCATTACCCTACCCCAACAGGACCCTACTCACTGGAAGCTGAGCTAGGAACATGAGTGGACAGGATTTTATTGGGCGGGGGGGAAAAGGGAAAGATGATTTTGGGGGGCGGCTGAGTGAGTGTGGAAAGCGAAATTTCTTTTAAGTTTCTGTCTAGTGCCCACTATGTATGCTATACCAGTGGAGCTGAAAACCAAAATGTATGAGCAGTCATTAAAAGTCAGCCTAGGAAGCCGGGCGTGGTGGCACACGCTTGTAATCCCAGTACTTGGGAGGCTGAGACCAGAGGATCCGGGTTCACCGCCAGCCTCAGCTACTTAGTGAGGCCTCGGCAACTTAGTGAGACCCTGTTTCAAAATAAAGAATAAAAAATAGCTTGGAGGTAGAATTCCCCTGGGTTCAATCCCCAGTATCGCAAAAACAAAAAACAAAAAACAAAAAAACAAAAGTCAGCCTAGGAAGAACAGCAGAGATTTAGTTTCCTCAAATTTGTAATATACTCAAGCTATAAATCCAAAATATGAAGAAGAAATGAGCAGACTGTGACTTTTTTAAATAAAATCAATCATAGCCGGGCGTGGTGGCGCACGCTTGTGATCCAAGTACTTGGGAGGCCGAGACAGGAGGATTGCAAGCTTGAGGCCAACCTCAGCAACTCTGTGAGGCCCTCCACAACTTAGTGAGACCCTGTTTCAAAACAAAAAATAAAATAGGGCTGGGGGTGTAGCTCAGAGGTAGAACATCCCTGGGTTCAATCCCCAGTGCCCCCCCCAACAAAATCAATCATAAATATTACTTGATCCTTGGTTCATTTGCTCTCACATACTTCCTCTCTCTATTTATATATACAGGTCTACAGCTGAGTCTACTGAAGAGAAAGCAAGAAGGAGGGCTTTAACCTGGAACAAGCAAACACAAATTCTGTGCAACAGAGATGACAGGAGGTGGGTTCCTCATTGTCCTCTTTGGAATACTAGGATGGAAAAGGGGCATCTCCACGCTCTCTCAACTACTGTCCCATACCTAACTGAATGAAATCTGTGCCTAGAGAACTATAAGACATAAAGACAAGTGGCTAAATTATGTAGGCTTTACTGGAACCCAGAACCTCAAGGTGAGTTGGACAGAAGTGTGCCGATATGGCTGGTCCATAAACATAAGCTTCATCATGTCACAAAGTTTGGCTAACCAAACAAATAACTCATCTCCAGTGACAGAAAAGAGTTAAGCACATGACGTGGAACAGGCAATTCTTACCAGAGAGGGTGGCCAGTTGCAATTTCAGGATTTAGGTTTAGAACACTAAGTTTTAGGGGAAAAAATTACTTGGGGAAAAAAAAAAAGAATGTTTCCTTTTCCTATCTCTTAACCTCTTTCCTCTAAGTTCTCTCCTTCCAGATTCACTCTGAAACTGCTTATATTTTCTACAAGTATTAAAATATTCTGGGCTATAGGGCTGGGGTATAGTTTAGTGGTAAAGCAAGTTACCTAGCATGCTCAAAGCCCTGAGTTTGATCTCCAGCAATGCAAACAAACAAACAAATCTATAAAGCCTATTTTCCAACAGAACTAAAAAAAAAGGAAAACTAACATTTATCAAGTCAAAAGTGTCACAAGGTTAAGTAATTTCAAATACATAATTATTTACTTTTCCCAACCAGGTGTTAGGTATTACTATAAACTTTACAGACAAGGATTGAAGTTTAGTCATTTGCTCAAGGTCACAAAGTTAATAAACATCTCTTTATGTTTTACTCAGTCTCTCTCTCTCTTTTTTTTTTTTTTTGCGGTACCGGGGATTGAACGCAGGGGCATTCTACCTCTGCGCTATGCCCCCGGCCCTATTTTTTATACTTTATTTTGAAACCAGGTCTCACAAAGTTGCGGAGGGCCTCACTAAGTAGCTGAGGCTGGCCACGAACCCGGATCCTCCAGGTTCGTGGCCAGTAGAGACAGGGAGAAAGAGAGAGAGAGAGAGAGAGAGAGAGAGAGAGAGAGAGCGCGCGCGAGCTGAGGCTAGCCGCAAACCCGGATCCTCCGGTCTCCGCCTCCCAAAGTACTGGGATTACAAGCGTGCGCCACCACGCCCGGCGGTTACTCAGTGTCTTATGAACTAAAAATAGGTCAAATATGGAGAAAGATTCTAGGGGAGGAGAGAAATAATGAAATACTATAAAAGTAACTCAGGTAGACAATATATTGTGATGGAATTCTTCTCAGGAATGTGTGCATATGAATTAAGCAGTAGGAGATATGATGTTCAATTTTGTAAATTCTTTTTTTTTGGTGGCACGGGATTGAACCAGGGGCATTCTACCTCTGGACTACACTCCCATCCCTATTTTATTTTTATTTTGAAACACGGTCTTGCTAGGTTGATGAGAAGTTGTCCTTGCTGAGGCTGTCCTTGAACCTACGATCCTCCTTCTCAGCCACCCAGTACTGGGATTATAGGTGTGTGCTACCACGCCCGGCAAGGCAATTTTGTAAATTCTGAAGGAACAAATACACACAATACTCCTAGAAGGTGGAGATTTGTGAAGTTACTGCTGAGCTTTTCAGACACTTAGCTCTCATATTCAAAAGGAGATAGATGAGAACCAGGACCACAGATCCAAAGCACCTTTGTCCTTGGCCATCCACCATAACAGGAATTACTTTTGGTTTATAATTCTTCTCAATTAAGCTACAGGTGGTTTAAGAATCATTGTTCTGAGCCGGGCGTGGTGGCGCACGCTTGTAATCCCAGTACTTTGGGAGGTGGAGACCGGAGGATCCGGGTTCGCAGCCAGCCTCAGCTTTCTCTCTCTCTCTCCCTGTCTCTCTCTCTCTCTCTCTACCTAGTGAGGCCCTCCGCAACTTCGTGAGACCCGGTTTCAAAATAAAGTATAAAAAATAGGGCCGGGGGTGTAGTGCAGAGGTAGAATGCTCCTGCGTTCAATCCCCGGTACTGCAAAAAAAAAAAAAAAAAAAAAGAATCATTGTTCTGCCTACCTCCCAACTCCTAATTTGTTCCTTGCTTATTTTACAAAAACCAGCAAATATTCCTATTGAACACCTATGATCTTCTTGGCATCATACTAGACACATAGACCTGATGTTATATTTTTGGTAAACAAAAATATAACCTAGGACTGGGAATATAGCTCAGTAGCAGATCACTAGCCTAGAATGCACAAGACCCTAGGTTCAACCCCCAATGCTGCAAAAAAAAACCACAAAAAAACAAAAAAAGGGCCCTAAGGCAAGAAAGATGGAGTGTAGTTATATGCAAGGTAATGTACTCCACAGTGGCACCTTTCAGTGCTTAGGTTTTGTTTTTTGTGGTGCCGGGGATGGACCCAGGGGTATTCTACCTCTGAGCTACATCCCAACCCTATTTTATTTTTTATTTGGAAACAGGGTCTCACTAAGTTGCTAAGGGCCTCGTCAAGTTGATGAGGCTGGCTTCGAACCTGGGATCCTCCAGTCTCAGCCTCCCAAGTACTGAGATTAAAGGTGTATGCCACCACACCCAGCTAGTGCTTAGTTTTTTTTCCTCTAAGCAAAAAAAAAAACATAACTAACATCAGGTGAATTTCTTCCTATAGCTTTCTACAGTTAAATGGTTCCATACTAAAGTCAGAATTTTTTTTAAAGATTAATTTACAGGATTGAAATACCCTGCCACCACTTTGATAACCAAGAACAATGTTCCCATTCTCAAAGAACAAAGATTAAAAGATCACATACTCTAAGCAAACAGGAGAATACTTATCATTTTTTCCAATGCACCTAATGACACTCCAAAGACATCTATGGAAAATTGATCAGCCCAAAATTGTATTGACAAACTCATCTGGTTTAATAAACTAAACAATATAATTTAGCAGATGGGCAGAAAGAATGAAATACCTTTCTTACTTTTGTCCCACACATAACCTCCAAATTTAGCCAGGCGTGGTGGCGCACGCTTGTAATCCCAGTACTTAGGAGGCGGAGACCGGAGGATCCGGGTTGGTGGCCAGCCTCAGCTACTTAGTGAGGCCCTCTGCAACTTCGTGAGACCCGGTTTCAAAATAAAGGATAAAAAATAGGGCTGGGGGTGTAGCTCGGAGGTAAAACGCCCCTGGGTTCAATCCCCAGTACCGCAAAAAAAATAAATAAATAAAATAAAATAACCTCCAAATTTTGTTTCTAGGTACCTTTGACCTAAAGAGGACAGTTTTCTCCTGATTAATTAATTTCTATTATGCCTGTATCAGAAGTTAAAGCAGATATAATAAGCATTTATTTATTTTATTTTATTTTTTTATTTTGTGGTGCTAGGGATTGAACCCAGGGGCATTCTATCTCTGAGCTACACTCCCACCTCTACCTATCTACCTAAAAATTTATCTATATATTTTTTGGGGGGAGGTGATACTGGGGATTGAACCCAGGGACATTCTGCCTCTGAGCTACACCACCAGAACTTTTTTAACTTTTTTTCTTTTGGTACTAGGGATTGAACCCAGGGACATTCTACCTCTGAGCTACACCCCCAACCCCCTATTTTATTCCTTATTTTGAAACAGGGTCTCACTAAGTTGCAGAAGGCCTCACTCAATTGCTGAGGCTGGCCTCGAACCTGTGATCCTCCTGTCTCAGCTTCCCAAGTACTAGGATTACAAGCTTGTGCCACCACGCCTGGCTTGCTTTTTTTTTTTTTTTGCGGTACGGGTATTGAATGCAGGGACGTTCTACCTCCGCGCTACACCCCCGGCCCTATTTTCTTATACTTTATTTTGAAACCGGGTCTCACGAAGTTGGGGAGGGCCTCACCAAGGAGAGAGAGAGAGAGAGAGAGAGAGAGCGAGCGAGCTGAGGCTGGCCACGAACCCGGATCCTCCGGTCTCCGCCTCCCAAAGTACTGGGATTACAAGCGTGGGCCACCACGCCCGGCTTACTTTTTGTTTTGAAAAAGGGTCTCTCTAGGTTGTTGACAGTCTCACTAAATAGCTAAGGCTGTCTTCAAACCTGCAATCCTCATGTCTCAGCCTCCCAAGTACTGGGATTACAGGTGTTGTAACACCTGGCCTGGTTCTGTTTTTTTTTTTTTTAATTTGGAAACAGAGTCTTGATAAATTGCTGAGAGCCTCACTAAATTGCTGAGACTGGCTTCGAACCTGCAATTCTCCTGTCAGCCTCTCAAGTATTGGTATTATAGGCGTGCACCACCATGCCAGCTAGATGTAACAAGTTTTAACAACACTGCATTCAACATCTTTTTTGTGTGTGTGTGGAACTAGGGATTGAACCCAGGGGCATTCTATCTGAGCTACACCCTCAGCCCTATTTTATTGCTTATTAGAAACAGGGTCTCACTAAATTGCTGAGGCTGTCCTTTAATCTGCGATTCTCCTGTCTCAGCCTCCCAAGTACTGGAATTACAGGCATGTGACACTGTACTCAGCTTGTATTCAACATCTCCACCAAGAGAATTATAGACCATGCTTCAACAGCCTTGGTGAAAGCTATGAAAATAATCTGTAGAATTAAATAATTATCAAACAGGTTCTATAATGTCAGTGAGAAAAGGTGTAATTCAAAGAAAATGAAGTGCTAAGTAGCCAGCTACACTCTCAGGAGTATCATTTCCAAACTATGTAAGCCCCCCAAAAGCTGCTCTAATATTACAAAAATAGCACTTTCATCCAATCTACATTACCTTTCTAGAGATTGAAGAGACATTCAAACCAAATCTTTGTGCTCTTTCCTTTAGCTTATCCAGGTTAACCTACAAAAACATAGGGATACTTTTAAAAATCAAAATAGAAAATAGAGAAGGCAGAAACCCTGATCCAAAGCTAAGAGTTCAAATAAGCCTATAACAGCACAGATACCCTATGCGCCAAACTTGGAAACTAAGCATCACCCATATGCTACTGATGATTAAAAGGCCTTGTGGAATGCAGTGAAGATTCAGTCCTCCCTCCTTCAATCAAAAGTGCCAAAGCCTAAGGAGGGTTTAAGACCAAAGTAGGCCAAACACTGCTTGAAAACACAAACATGTATAAATCATCACTTCTAAACAAGTCCATCATTCAAATCCAAAACCATTAATTCCTATATAATTTCTGCAAATAGTTCTTAACTCAATCTCCAAGCAAAGAGAAAAATTACCACTTCAGTATTCCTATCTTCAGAAAACAAATGTACCACCACTGCCCAATTCAATTTTCTTCCCTCCCTTTTCTTGGAAGCCTTGGTATATGAGACGTAATCATAAGGTTATTTGGAACATTTTTATTAACAATATCAATAATAAAACACATTTCAACTTCTTCACTTACTTAACAGTAACCCCCAAAACAGGATTTCATAAAGCTGAACATACTTTACCACAGCATGTTTTCATTTTCTAAACATGCTGACTAGTCACAATGGCCCAGGCCTTTTTTTCCCCTTTTTTCCTTTCATACTGGGAATTGAACCCAGGAGCATTCTATCTTAGAGCTACACTCTCAGCCCTTTTTATTTTATTTTATTTTATTTATTATTTTTTTTGCAGTACCGGGGATTGAACCCAGGGGCGTTCTACCTCCGCGCTACACCCCCAGCCCTATTTTTTTATGCTTTATTTTGAAACCGGTCTCACGAACTTGCGGAGGGCCTCACTAGGTAGAGAGAGAGAGAGAGAAACGGGGAGAGAGAGAGAGCGCTGAGGCTGGCTGCGAACCCGGATCCTCCGGTCTCCGCCTCCCAAAGTACTGGGATTACAAGCCTGTGCCACCACGCCCGGCCTTTATTTTTAATTTTTTTTTTATTTATTTATTTTTTTGCGGTACCGGGGATTGAACCCAGGGGCATTCTATCTCCAAGCTACACCCCCGGCCCTATTTTTTTATACTTTATTTTGAAACTGGGTCTCACGAAGTTGCGGAGGGCCTCACTAGGTAGAGACAGAGACAGAGAGAGACAGAGACAGACAGACAGAGAGAGAGAGAGAGAGAGAGAGAGATAGAGAGAGAGAGAGAGAGAAAGAGCTGAGGCTGGCCACGAACCCGGATCCTCCGGTCTCCGCCTCCCAAAAGTACTGGGATTACAAGCGTGCGCCACCACGCCCCACCTTATTTTTTATTTTGAAACAGGGTCTTCCCAAGTTGCTGAGGATGGCCTCAAACTTTCGATCCTCCTATCTCAGCCTCCCAAGTACAAGTATGCACCACCAGATCCTGTGAGCCCATTCTTATTCTATCATTCTCTACTTCTGATTATATCAACACTTTTTTTGGTGTGTGTTGTACTGGAGATTGAATCCAGGGGCATTCTACCTATGAGCCACATCCCTATCCCTTTTTAAAAATTAATTAATTAATTTTGGTACTGGGGATTGAATCCAGGGGCAGTCTACCTCCAAGCTACACCCCCAGTCCTATTTTATTTTTATTTTGAAACAGGGTCTCGCTAAGTTGCTGAGGGCCTACGCTAAGTTGCTGAGGCTGACCTTGAACCTGTGATCCTCCTGTCTCAGCCTCCCAAGCACTAAGATTACAGGCATGTACCACCACACCTGGCTTTACTTCTAATTTTATTATTTATTTATTCGTTTATTTTTTGTGGTACTGAGGTTTGAACCCGGGAGCATTCTACCTCTGAGCTATATACCCCAGCCCTATATTATTTTCTATTTTGAAACAGGGTCTCACTAAGTTGCTGAGGGCCTTGTTATATTGCTGAGGCTGGCTGCCAACTTGCAATCCTCCTGTCTCAGCCTTCCAAGTACTAGGATTACAGGCATGCGCCACCATTCCTAGCCTCATGTGGTAATTAAAAACTAGACATTATCTAAAGCCATTGGTCAATTCCCTAAGACAAAGGGACTGTCCTATAGGTAACAAAATCTTTTTATCATTTCAAAAAGAGGAAGGAAGCTGGACATGGTGGTGTACACCTCTAATTCCGGGACTTGGGAGGCTGACACAGGAGGATCCTGGGATCAAGGCCAGCTTCAACAACTTAGTGAGACTCTCAGGAACCTAGCGAGGGATCTTGTTTCAAAATTAAAAAGGGCGGCAGGGGGTGGGGGGTGTGTGGCTCAGAGGTAGAATGCCTATGGGTTCAATTCCCAGTACCAACAAAACAAAACAGAGGAAGATGTCTGCAGTAACTTGAAGATATGGCAATTTTCCTGATCTTTCTGTGCTTCAAACAATATATACAGCTGGACGTGGTGGTGCACACCTGTAATCCCAGTACTTGGGAGGCTGAGATAGGAGGATTACAGGTTCAAGGACAGCCTCAACATGTAGTGACTTATCAACCTAGCGAAACTGTTTCAAAATAAAAATAAGCCGGGCATGGTGACGCATGCCTGTAATCCCAGTACTTGGGAGACAGGAGGAGCACAGGTTCGAGGACAGCCTCAGTAAGCAGTGAGACTCTCATCAACCTAGCGAGACCTTGTTTCAACATAAAAATAAAATAGGAGCCAGGCGTGGTGGCGCACACTTGTAATCCCAGTACTTGGGAGGCGGAGACCGGAGGATCCAGGTTTGCGGCCAGCCTCAGCTACTTAGTGAGGCCCTCAGCTACTTAGAGAGGCCCTCCGCAACTTCGTGAGACCCAGATTCAAAATAAAGGATAAAAAATAGGGACGGGGGCGTAGCTCGGAGGTAGAACGCCCCTGGGTTCAATCCCTGGTACCACAAAATAAAATAAAGTAAAATAGGGCTGGGGGTCTAGCTCAGAGGTAGAATGCCCTGGATTCAATAAGCAGTACAATATATATATTTAAATATATACATAAATAAATACATAAATACATACATAAATAAATAAATAAATAAATAAATAAATAAATAAATGAGGCTGAGGGTGTAGCTCAGAGGTAGAATGGCCCTGGGTTCAATCCCTAGTACCCCTCCAATATATATATACATAAAACACACACACACACACACACACACACACACACACACAGAGTATGGGTAGGGGGAGAACTGGGGATAGAAGCCAGGAGTGTTCTACCTCCGAGCTACCCCAGCCCTTTTTATTTTTTATTTTGAAACAGGTTCTCATTAAGTAGCTGAGGGCCTTGCTAAATTGCTAAGGCTGTCCTCGAGCCTTTGATCCTCTTGTCTCAGCTTCCCAAGTACTGGGATTATAAGCATGTGCCACCATGTCTGGCTTTTAAAACAGGGTCTCACAACACTACCCAAGCTGGCTTTGAATTTACAAATCTCCTGTCTACGGCCATATCACCCTGAACGTGCCCGATCTCGTCTGAATTTACAAACCCCCTGCACAGCCACCTGAGTAGCTGGGATTGCAGGTGTGTGCCACTGAGCCCAGCAAACATTGTACCAAAACAGTTACCAAACTCATGACCTCAAGAGTTTCCTCTGGCGCTGGGCATGGTGGCGTACGCTTATAATCCCAGTAGTTGGGAGGCGGAGACTGAAGGATCCGGGTTCGTGGCCAGCCTCAGCTACTTATTGAGGCCCTCCGCAACTTCGTGAGACCCGGTTTCAAAATAAAGTATAAAAAATTGGGCCAGGGGTGTAGCTCGGAGGTAAAACGCCCCTGGGTTCAATCCCCGGTACCGCAAAAAAAAAAAAAAAAAAAAAAAGTTTCCTCTATTCTAAGGAGAAGGAGGGGTCTCTAACTTTAAAACTAATTGTAGAGAGTTAAGATCTGGCTCTGCAAGGAATAAAGAAAGATTTCATACCATAGGCTTGGAGTCAGATGACAGACCTAAGGAAGCAAATAAAAAAGTTTTACTTAATATCTTTAAGTCATAAAAGAAACCAAAAGTCCTCAAATAAAATTAGAGAGCATCAACACACTATGTAGGACAAATGTCCTTTATGATGAGAAAGAAAATGCATCTAGAGATCATGTCTGCATTCTCTGCTTGTGGGAACATAAAATGGTGTCGCTCATTTCTAAAATAGTCTGGCAATTTCTCAAAAAGTTAAAAATAGAGTTCCATATGTTCTAGAAATTCTACTCCTAGATATATGCCCAAGAGAAAGGAAAACATACATCTACATAAAAACTTATACTCAAATGTTCACAGTAGTATATTGATATTAGATACAAAGTAAAAACAACACAAACACCCATCAACTGACAACTAGATAATAAAATATGGTATATCCATACAATAGATTATAAGCAATAAAAATAAATGAAATAATGGTACATACTATAACATCAACCTTGAAAACATTAAGCTAGCCAGGTGTGTTGGTACTTGGGAGGCTGAGATAGGAGGATCACAGGTTCCCCAGTTGGCCTCAGCTACTTTGTGAGGCCCTCTGCAACTTAGTGAGACCCTGTTTCAAAATAAAGAATAAAAAATAGG
>PVJS01036802.1:5782-20358 GCA_004027185.1 Glis glis | reverse complement strand
TTTTTGATTCTTCAGCTAAGCAGAAGAGATGATTTATTGTACACGCGTTACACTCGGCCACAAGAGAGAACTAGTCCAGAATGCCAAGGGCCCAGAGCAAAGGACCAAAGGGGCTGTTTGTTATGAACAAGGCGTCTCTCTCAGAGGTCATCTTGGGGATCCGACGGGGATGGAAGTTCCAGATCCATTGAGACAAATTCTGGACAGGAGCACGCAGTCCCACAACTTGTACCCGGGGCGCCGTCCTCTGGCATTGCTTATTTCGGCTCCTTTGGCCTCCATGGTGCTCGCGCTAGTTTACTTGGCCCTCTGCCGCATCTTTCTTCTTTGTGCTTCAGTCTGCGCATTCACGTCTTCCCCTGCTTGGCTCTCATGGAGCAGAAGTTCCTAAGAAGATGGCACTAAGGCCGAGAGCAGGAGCCTTCTTTAGATAAGGAGATTGGGATAGGCCTTTCTGATCAGTATAATATATCTTCCCTACTATAATTAGGAGTTAATTGTGTATATAGTCTGAATAACAATAATGAAATCAATAGTAGAGTAAGAATAACGGCCTTCCCACCAGGGGGCGTTTTTGCCAACCCAGCCTTACTTAGGTTCCTTCCTTGGTCCAAACTCCTGAGGCCCCTCTGCCTTGGGAAGAGGGGAAGTCAGGGCCCTCCCCTTGCCTCAGGGTGGACCCTGCCCCCTCTTTCTAGCCTAAGAGTTAGCAAGCAAAACAGGTGTTAAGAGCTTTGATCTTGCTAGAGACTTGGAGACAGATCAAGGTAGAGGCCTCTGAAATAATGCCCCAGGATGTAAGAAGCCAGGGAAGAGATGGAGACAGAGGTAGACAAAGAGGGAGGCAAACTGCTGCAGACTCCCTCTTTTTTTTTTTTTTTTTGGTACTGGGGATTGAACCCAGGGGCATTCTACCTCCAGGATACACCCCCAGTCCTTTTTATTTTGAAACAGGGTCTCACTAATTTTCTGAGTCTCTTGCTAAGTTGCTGAGGCTGTCCTCCAATCTGTGATCCTCCTGTCTCACTCTCCCAAGTACTAGGATTACAGGTGTGTTCTACTGTGCCTGGCTCAGAGACTCCCTACTACTTCCCCTCTCAGTCTCAGTAGGTTCTGGCCTCTGCACTTCTTGGGGGAGCTGGTCAGGGCCTTTGGGCTTTCAGGGAGGGGAAAGATGTTCCCATGGGTGACTTTAGAGACGCCCTTTCCACGGTCATTTCTAAACCCCTGCTACACGGTTGGAGACCAGCAGAGTAGTGAGAAGCACACAGTCTGCCAATTTCCCAGCAGCCTCAGGTAGTTCTTTCATTATCAGACTCTTCCTTCCACCACTTTCCTGCCCCTGTCCTCCTGACACAAGTGTTGGTAGCATTAGTTCATATCTCTTGTAGAAGATGGGTGATATTCCCAACCCCTGTTTCCTGTTGAAATAGCAGACTTCGGTTGCTAGCTCAGGCATAGTGGTCCCTTTTCTGGCCAAGGACATGGCCTCCCTGGCCATGCTGAGGGACACTGCAGACTGTTGAGAAGATTGTACTTCAGAGACTACAAGTTCTCTAACTGAAGCTGTGGTCCTCACTCCTCTCCAGTCTTTCCCCAGGACATCAGGGCCAGCTTCTCTGCAAGTGCTGTCTGGTGTCCTGAACGAAGACAGAGGCTGTTCCCCTGCATCAAGATGAACCCTACCTCTTTGCTCCATAGTCCGCAGTGCACTTAAAGGGTCCATATGGTTGGTTTTGAAGAGGTACTTGTTGGAAGAGAAAGAACTATAATTCCTTCTAGCTGCTAAGGGCATATGCAAGACAGACTTCTGATCATCAGAGGTGCTCAGCCACTTTGGAGTAGTATGCACCACTTTCGAGTGCCCATGTAGCCTTTGAAGTCAAACAGCCAATTCCACATCCCTCTGCACCGCTTGTTCTGCCTAAAGCCGGAAAGTGCGAGCAGTAGTCACATATCTTACGCCACCGGCACTCAGGCCAGAATCTGAGATTATGAGCTGAAGTTGGTTTTAGATCTGGGAAGGGCCTTTATGTTGAGTGCAAGGTATGAGGTGGAACAGAAAATAACATTGCTTGAAAATCGAAAGGGCAGAGTGAAGCAAGAACGTACACGGAGGCAGGAGAGAGGTTAAGCAGTCTCTTGAATCCAGGGAGCCCAGATTTAGGCAGGGGACAGAATTGGTCACCTCTGAGGTGGAGTAGCATTCTAGTTCCTGGCTAGAAGTCCTTTCTGGAATCTGTCCCCTTGTGGGTGGCAGTGTTACTGGCTCCCTTGGTAAGCAGATGTTTTAGGGCATGTAGCTCGAGGCAGGCCAGGGCGAGTTCCGCTGCCAGGGTTGGTGTTAGTGTGGTAAATATGGCAGATTTTCTGAGGGACCTGTGTTCAGAAGATGGTATGGAGAAGAGGAGAGGACAGGAGTAGAGGAAGAAAGAGGGGCCAATGATCTCTCTGGGTTCTTTGAATCAGAGGATTAGAGAGAGGGGAGACTTTGGTAGAAATCATATATATATATATATATATATATGAAAGTGTGAAAGTAAAATTTATACATAGTTTTACTTTCTCACTTTATCCTTTTCAACAACTTTCCAAAAAGCCAGAGTGCTAATAATTTCCCTTATCCTTTCTTCTACATCATGTGAGTTTATCTTATCAAGTTACACTTGAACAGATACTCCTATGACCCATCTGAGTCTGGGGAACATTTCAAAGTCACAAGTCCCTTCCACAAATGGCTCTACAACCCCACAGCAGATCTATATTGGGAATTTCTTTCTTAGACCTAAGTTATTTCCCATTCCTGCAGAAAGGCCATACGCCTACACCCCCATTCCTCTCTTCTCTTCTTCTTTCTTCTCCTCCTCCTTGGGCCTATTTCTTTCTGTAACCACTGAGGAGTTGAGGAAAATGTTCTATATATTTCATTAATTCCACTCTTGGCTATTCAGTTTTTAAATTCTTCCCGTACAACCTCTCTCATCCCCACCTCCTATCCTCTTAACCCTCCTCTACCCACCACTTGCCTAGTTCTTTTTTTGCCCTCTTTCCTTCTCATTTACATTTCATTTTTTCCTCCCAACCTTCTTCATCTATGATTCCAACATTGGAAGACAAGTTTTAGGGGCAGCATACACGAGAGAGTGGGCATTGGGCACAGCAAGTCATGGTGGTTGGGCATCAAGAAGGACTTTCAGGAAGAACTGGATAGATATTGACATGGGTGGCCTAAGGGGCAGTTGCCTCCTGACTCATTGTTAATAGGTGGGGGTAGGTGAAGGTGATAATATCTTGAATAAAATGTAGTTTGATTAAGGGGTCAGAGTAAAGGGAGCTCCTTGGACTCATAGAGCAGTATTCTCTTACCTACTCTTTTGTTTTTCCAATTTCTGGATTCAGATGTTGCTTTGAGGGGCTCCTTAAGGAGGTGGTGTGGGTAAAGGTTACAGTCTGTCCCAGCCTCTGTGTAGGTTACCATCTTGGGTCAATGCTATTCCTTACACGTAGCTTGGCCTTCTGGTTTCATTGAAATTAACTCAATTTTGGAAGTTGAGTGGCTACATGAGATTCTTTGGTGAGTGAGTTCCCTGTTTTCTTTCTTTTTTTTTTTGTGGTACTGGGGATTGAACCCAGGGGCGTTCTACCTCTGAACTACACCCCCAGCCCTGTTTTTTATCCTTTACTTTGAAACTGGGTCTCACGAAATTGTGGAGGGCCTCACTACGTAGCTGAGGCTGGCCGCGAACCCGGATCCTCCGGTCTCCGCCTCCCAAGTACTGGGACTACAAGCGTGCACCACCACGCCCAGCTGAATTCCCTGTTTTCATTTGTTCCCTGCTTATCCAGTTCTGAGTAGACAAGGAATAATAATGGTGTTGCTAATAATGGTGGCAACTATTTATTGAACACATATGTTAAACTGCTGTACATACTCCATTTTATTTAATTGTACAAGAACTCTATAGAATAAGAAGTGTTATTCTCCTTTTACAGATGAAGAATTGAAGCTTAGAGAGGCAGAGTTCCTTGCTTATGGAATCATGTCTGACTCTAAAGACCTCTCTTTATTACCACCATGCTCTATGGTACAACTATCTTTTGGAAATCTTTAGGTAAGATGATGTCTTATCCTTAATGCCCCTTTTGGGTTGACTCTTAGCAGTGGAGTCCTCTGGTAGATTCTGGAGGAGACTGTGGAATCTGTTTTTTCTCAATAATGGTAGGAGGATGACTGAGAGATCCTTTGGGCCAAAGACAAAGACTCATTGGGACTGTATCTAGAAAAATATGTGGCATAGATAGGAACTGTAGGTTTAGAGAAGAGACTACCCTTAAGTCAATTTAGGAATCAGAATCTTGTGAGAGTTCAGGGTAATCTGAGATCATTACCTAACCTCTAAATTAGTCTCAGAGAGATGGTGACTCCAGGGTTAGCTGAGGTTATTGGCAGAAGAATGAATGTGTGCTCTTTGGTTATGTGTGGGAAAGTTTGAATTCTAGATTGGCTTAACTCAGCAACACTCTCCCCATACAAACCAATGTTCCCTGCTAAATACTTGCCCTACCACGCTAAAGAGAAATGAACTTCTGAGTTAAACATAATTAATAAGTTAAATTTGTTATAAAATATTAGGTAGTACTTTCTGGAATCTCTGCAGCAATTGAGGGGAAGTTGTGGATAATGCTAATTAATGATCCAAATTTTAAATAACCAAATTGTCATTTTAGCTTGGAATTGATCCTGAAACAGGATATAGCTGTATACAAGATTTCAGATCAAATAGCAGAGCTTTTCTAAGAAGGTTCAAGTCCTCTTGGGAAGATGCACACCATCTGGCTCTCCACTTGGCCCCCGTGCCCACCTCTGGATAGACTACTACAAATAACCTGCCTATGAAGATGGGATTATCTTTTTGTTATTAGATTATTTTTTTGGTCATTTATTTTTAACTGTGCCATCTGAAATACAGATGGGTGCTTGTGATGACTAGCCCCGGTTTAGGAACGTAAGATTCTCGGGCACTGGAATTTTGCAGCCCTCCACCTGAAGAGCTGAGGAAGAAGCTTTGCAGCTGGTGAAGGTGACAGAATCAAGCTGCTTTATAGACCTGAGAGAACTTAAGTGAGGGGAGGATGTGGAAGGGGGGTAGGTTGGAATAAGCAGGCAGCTTGGGATGCTCCTTGGTACTGGCTCCTAGGCAACGGTTACTTAGCAACCCTCATTTACCTCTCTCGGCTGCCTTCTCCCTCCACCCCTCCCCATCACCCTCCCTTAGCTGCTGCAAGGAGCTAGAGAGCTTGGAATGAATGACAATTTGGAGAAACAGCCGCAGCCTGAAGATCTAAGAGGCTCTAAAGAAGATGGATAAGAAAATCGATGCATAATAAAAACTGCAGGCAAAGCCACCTTGACGGAGGGCGGGTGCTCTCTCCTCCTGCCCTCCTTAGTCTCAACCCGCTCAAGGCTTCCACCTTAACCCAGCAGCCTCTCTCTCTTTCCATCTACCTTTTACTAGTTTAGGGAGGATTATTTGCCTTTGGAGTGGAAAAGGAAGCACGGAACACTGGGAGAGGAGAAAAAAGTATAGGCAGGATGTATGCGGGGTGGGGGTGGGGGTGCTGGCATAAGGGAGGGGAAAGCGATGAGGCAGGGATTATAAGAGAGACACTTTGGATGGACAGGGGTTTAGATTGCACCATAAAGTAATGCCCTTAGTCAAAAGGAAAACCTTAATAATGGAAATAGGAAAATCCATGTGAAATGTGTGAAGCTACCCCCTCTGTAGGATATTAAAGAACAAAGTAGAAGCCATCTTTCTGGAAGGGGAGGGCTGGGGTATGCCTCAGGTATGGTATCTTTTCATCCACACACTTGGGAAGGCCTTTCTCATATCAAATTCGACCCCATTTTGTTGTAATTGAGACACTTGATCAGTTAACCAACCCTTCATCCCATAGTGTGTCTGGAGCCCAGCTAGATACCAGGCACCGTGAAAGAAGTATTAGGAGCTTTCTATTTGTGATATAGGGTTCAAGTGTTGGACATAGAGAGTGGAATCAAAATTCAGTAGGGAGTGGGATCCTCAAACGAGATCAGATATAGGAGAGTGCTTTGAAAATTGTAATATGTGATACAGTTGTAAGGGGTATTAATGGGGGGATTTATTCCAGTGTTGGGAGTTCTGCCCTTCCGTAGGGAGGAGTAGAAGGGATCTTGGTGTGTGTGTGTGTGTGTGTGTGTGTGTGTGTGTGTGTGTGTGTGTGTGGTGGGGGGAGTAGAACTCACTCAAACCAGTCCATTCCTGCTGGGAACAGTGCTCTGTTCAGGGAGCTATGTGGGCCTGGGATTAAAGTGCTGAGCATTGAAGGTTTGGGATTGAAAAAACATCGCTGCCACCGGCCTCAGCTCATCTGCTATGATCCTTTTTACCTGTTTACCTTCTATTTTCTCTCAAACAGGTCATATGCTCTTTGGCAAGTCATCTCTTTCCTATCGTTCAAAGCATTGCAAGAGCTCCTTCATTTCAAGGATGGCTTCCTGAGGAAGAAGCGCTGGCGACTTTCTTGGTGTCACTGTGACTGGACTCGGACCATTGTCTACCCTTCTCCATTCCATTTTTCGAGCCCATCCTTCCTCTCGTTCGGTACACATCTCGGTCTCTGTTCTCAAGTACACCTACTTCTGACTTCTATGGAATATTATTTAATATGTCAGCCTATAATCGTCTGTGTTTTTTTTCTTTTTTGGGTTTCCTTTGTCCTTTATTTATTATATCATTGTGACTACATTATGAGACCTTAAAGTGCAGGAAGTCCATCTGTATAATTTCTCTGTATAACACACAGCCCAGAAGTACGTGCAGACAGACAAATGAAGAAAAGCTTAATGGTTGTACTTTATGCCCTGCTGTCTCTTATATCAAAGCTGCATCCCGCATTCCCACCTTCCCGATCTACCCACCGCTGCCTACATCCTCCCTCCCCAAGTTACCCACTCCACTTTTCATAATTCTGTATCTTGGACTCTTTTTACGCTTGCTTTTGAACATAAAACACTCAAAATATTTTTGAGGAGGTGGAGCAGCTCTTAGTTTAAGAAGGAGTTGGGCTACACAAGTCAGAGCTTGAGAAATGCATACAAATGAGATTGTAAACTGGGTACCAGATACTAAGAACACATAGTGTTAGAGGGGTTGGGATTAGGAATTTGGCTTGCGTAGGGGAGCCTTCCTGGAGGAGGGGCATACTGGGCAGGGCTTGAAAGAAAGGAAGAGATAGACCTTTTGAAAATAAGGGAAGGATAGCTAAAAAACAGAAAAGGATGTGCCAGGCAGCGGTCTGTGTGCTTGGAGGAAGAGAGAGCAGAAGCAGGCTTGCTTTGCTTAAAGCAAAGAGTGAGAATTGTGGAAGCACAGTGCAAAGTCTGAGTTCTGAAGCTTGTTGAGGGATTGTGATTTGAAATCAGAATAGCTGTGAGCTACTGCTGGCCCCCCAGAATGGGGGAGGTCTGGATGATGGCGAAGGTTGAGGCTGTTTAGTGGAGAATGGCTACGTAGAAACCAGAGCTTCTCGGGAGACTTCTTCTCTTGCTGTGATTCTGACCAGAGACCTGGTCAGTGACCTGGCTGGGGTGTGGGGGAGGAGGGAGGTGGAGGCCTCCTGGGTGGGGAGGGGGTGAACAGGGAGCACATTGTTTCCCAAAGCTTGCATCACAGACTTCTTCCCCTTGAACAAAACCCTCTGTTTTCACCTCCAGCTGACTCATCCCTCCCCTTTCCCCTTCTCCATTATTGGAGGAGTTCTTCTAGGGGAAGAGACCTTGCAGAGACCGCTGCTGCCGCCAGTGGTGGTGACGGGACAGGATGACTCCACTGGGCCAGGACTCCTGAGTTTTATTCTTTTGTGTTTCTTTATTTCTCTCTCTCTGTGTGTGTTTTTTTAAGACCCTTCCTTGGATCTAAAGACAAATGGAAGGAACCTTTAGTCACTTCATCTTCTTCCAGGTTGGATGACAGTTGACTTATTTTAGACTGTGGATGCTGGGCTTTCTTGCCCTCCTGCCCCCAGCCACTCTGTCATTCAGGTCACTGTCCCCGAGCTTTTTCACAATATCTGTGGGGCACTGAGAGAAGCATTGGTTGAGGCTGAGGAGGAGAACGGCCCCCTTGCAGGGATTCTGAGACCCTGAGACCTATACCCTATAAGGATTAGGTGTCTTTAGAAAAGGTTGATAAGATGATATTAAGCCTAGGAAATGGGATGATGGAGAAAGTCCTTTCTCTGGACTTGGAGTCCTGGGACTTTTTTTTTCTACCTTGGGGATCCTGTGAGAAAGTAGAATGGCAAGCTTCCTGGGGGCAGGGGTGGGTGGGATATAACAAATGTAACAACAAAAGTAGGCTAAGTGCTGAGAGTTTCAAGAGTCAAGGCGGAAAGAAGGCCAACAGTGACTGAAGTGACTAGTGAGTGCTTCTCTTCCAGTTGTGTTTCCATGGACCTGCACAAGCCGGTAGGCCCCCAGCAGGTCATCCCATCCAGCCTGCCTTCTTACCACAACCAAATGGAAGTGAAGGAAATGAATATTTATTGAGCATTCACTTGGTGCTAGACACCGGTTTACTCTCTCCATATGTTTTCTCATTAAGTTAAATCCTCATAAAAGCCTGCATACTAGGCTCAGAATCGAAGGTCTCAGTTAACAGCTGGTGGATCTGGGAGGCAAACTCACTTCTTCTGAGTTCAGAATCATTGCATTTCCTAGGACACTACACTGTGTTTCCATTCTGGAAATCTCCTTCTTTGGTTGGCAAGCATGGCGTCTCCTATCATATTACATACACAATAGTGTGTTTGGACACTGGGATAAATGTTGTGGTAACAAGAGGAAAGGCAGTTCCTACCCTCCAGTTGCTTGAGATCATTTGGGGAGGAAAAAATACACACACACAAATACACACACATACACACACATATTTAAGAAACTATAAGTTGAGGCATATAACAATACCCAGTATGGTTGGAATTCTGAGAAAGGAGAGAAAACTGTGTTGTGATAGCTAGGGAAAATTTCATGGAAGCAGTTAGGATTTTAAGGAAAAATTTAAGAATAGACAGAATATTCTACATGAATAGAATGGCTCAAAATTAAGCAAGAAAGCAGAAGGCATTCTACAGGCACTAACCAGAGCTTTCTAGGGTCAAGGATGACATATATTCACATCTGATTTTTCAGTCTGCCAAATACATGTTAACTAGATGTTTGATGCATATTTGTTGAATGAAGGAGTGAATGGATGACCCATTTATCTGGCATAGAAAGTTCGTGTAAGCACACTGAAAGAGCTATGGACAGAGCTCTGGTAGAGGGGATGAAAAAGACATGCAAAAATTCCTTCAATGAGATTCTTCTTGAGGGAGTGGGCAGATAACTTGGAAAAGAGATGAGAGGCAGGGCGATCAGTTATAATGCTAGTGTAGAAGTTTAGACGAGGGATGCTAAAATACTAAGTTAGGACAATGGCATGGGGATAGAAATGAACGGATGGAGGTACCAACACTGTGAAAGCATGAACAGGACCTACCTGGTTGCTGGTGGACTTTGATGGGGAAGTGGTGGTGAGAGAGGGCAATGCAGGAAAAGAGGGAGAAAGAAAGAGGAGTCAAAGATAAAGGCAGACGTTTTCAGCGTCCATGGGCTGTACAACAGTGGCACCTATAGCAGAAAAAGGAAGTTAAGAGATGCTGGTTTTGAAGGGAATATAAATTATGTTTTAGATTAAGTTGATTTGAGATGCTGGCAGATGCCCCGCTAGGAAAATCCACCCTACTTTGGAAGTGGAAGACTAGAGAGAACATGGTCAGGTCTGGAAGGATGGACTCAGAATTTACCCACATGGAAGCAATAATGGAAGTTGTGAAAATGGATGAGATAATTGAGGAAAAAAAGTGTCAAGGGGGAAAGCTACAAAGTAGAAGACGACCTTTGGAGAGCAGAGAGTACATAATAGGGCCACTTTTAATGTCTTCTGGTATTGTTAGCAGCAGTACTTGTTCTGGAGTGGGGAGGTTAAATAGCTCTCTAGAAGCGCGCAAGACCTATGCTCAGTCCTCTGCAATTCTCTTCTCTACTGAAAGTCTAGATCTTTACCAGAAAAGCGATGGGCTGCACTTTCACAGAAAGTTTTCAGGTCATCTGGCTGAAACTGATGGAGACTAGTTTAGATCCATGTTTGCCTTCTCCCCAGAGACGTAGATGCTTGGGCAGTCCTGCACTGGCTAGCTTCAAGTGCTTATGCTTCAGTGCAAATCTGCTTGGCGCCCATTTAGGAGAGACTAAGAACTTCAGTCTGGGAAGTGGGTGGGTGGAGTGGACAGCGATTTGCTCCTGAGCCCCAGACGCTTCTCTTGACTTTTTCATAACTCCCCACCCTTTTTACTTTTCATCCAGAGATCTCAAAGCACTAAACAAGCCTTGATCCTCCCTGACCCCCTGACTCATCCTCTGCTTCCATTTTCCCAGGTGGGGGTGCAGTGGAATACCGTGTTTGGGGATGGGTGCTCGGTGGGTGGATGGGTGAGGAGGCTGGAGGGGGAGCCATAGGGACCCGGGGCCTCTTCCCAATCGCGGGTGGGGGAGGGGCAGGCATCAAGGTGGCTCTAGGTAGCTCAGTTTCAGCTTGTCCTTTTGAGGTTGTTTTATGACCGAAGAGACTCGGATGAAGAGTCCGAGCTGGAGAAATTGAAGAACAAACAAAGCTGTAAAAGACGCCGATAAAATTCCTCCCAGCACAGTCTTTGGAGCTTCTCTTAAGAATCTCACAGTGATCTGGCAAGGATAATTAAGTCTCACAGCCCCCAGCTTGTGACCAGGGCAGGACCAGGGTTAGAAGAAGAGAGCATTGAGAGAGATTTTCCTTCTCTCCCTCTTCTCTCAAGGTGTCCAAACATCCAATTTGGAGGTTGAATTAAGGCCAAAGGGAAGGGGGATGTATGATGGGAGATAATGATATTTTGTAAGACCCCTCCCTTTGGGGGTTACTGGGGATTGAGCCCAGGAGCATTCTACGTCTGAGCTACCCTCCCAGCCCTTTTTATTTTTGAAACAGAGTCTCACTAAGTTGCTGAGGCTGTCCTCGAATCTACAATCCTCTTGTCTCAGCCTCCCAAGTACTGGGATTTCAGGTGTGCATCACCACGCCTGGCTCTAAAACCCCTTTTCATAAAGGAACCAGAACACTGGGTAGGTGATGAGGACCCTGCACTGGAGAACATTAAGAATGGAGAGTAACCGGGTGGGAACAGAGGCCCTGGGGCTATGGGCATAGTGGGTCTGCATGCAGGTGGTCTGATGAGTGGGTCTAGATGGGGCTGAGGCACCTGGACCAAGGATGGCAATCTGAGGGCATGGGGTGTCTGAACAGGGGGATCGTGAAGCTAAAGGATTTGTATTTGGGTACCAATAGACCAGGAGTTTTGACTGGGGAGTAGGCTATGTGAGAGTAGGGAGAAGAGAACAGAAGGATGGGAGGTCAGGTCATGAGGTCAGGGACACCTGTGTGAGAGAGGAAGAGATATGACCGCCTGGGAGAAAACCCCAGGCCAGTGGGTGCTTAGAAAGCTAAGGCTCAGCCTTTCCCCCCAAACCAGCAATTTTTCTGTTCTTTGTTCCAAATGAACCGGCAGATTGGCCACAAAGAGAAATCTTATGAGCTGATATGACTTAGAGGAGGGAGGGAGAGTGGATGGGGGAGTGTGTATGCAGGGGAGCCGTGGAGACTGCCAGTTTCCATGGTGATAGCCGAAATCTTCATTTCTGTGCTCCTGATTTCTGCAGCGCGTCAGGGGAAGCTGTAAGGGAGAAATGCTACCTTTTCATAACCTCGAATGAATCAATATCTGGGGTGGGATGGGGAAGTTGGTGAGGGTAGGGGTCTTTAACGAGGCAGAGTCTCTAGGCTCCTGGATTAATGACCTCCTTTGATATCTCGAGGTACATTCAAGAAGTTTGTGGATGTAGAGCTAAAACAAAAACCAGAGACCCTTCTTCTCAGAGGGGTGTTCTGGGGCTCCAGGGGGTACCTTCAAGCAGGGACGTCCTAATCTGAAGAGAGACAGATGGATGGGCTGCTCTAAAACCAGGGACAAGCCAGGCATGGTGGCGCACGCTGGTAATCCCAGTATTTGGGAGGCCTCAGCTACTTAGTGAAGCCCTCTGCAACTTAATGAGACCCTGTTTCAAAATAAAGAAAAAATAGGGCTGGGAGTGTAGCTCGGAGGTAGAATCCCTGGGTTCAATCCCCAGTACTGAAAAAAAAAAAAAAGCTGGGGTCCCTATGGTCCAGAGATGTTTCTTGAAATTTCCCTTGCAGCCATGAGACCGGTCTCCTATACACAGTCTCTCCAGCATCTTCCAGGAGCTTCCACACAGTCGGCTTGCTGTTGAGCACAGAGCAAAAGAGGTCAGTAATGGTGGTGGGCTAGAAAGGCCAGTGAAGAGGCTGTTGTTGCCATGGCCCAGGCATCTAACAAGTAAGACCTGAATCTTGCAAAACTCCTGGGTGTCCAATTCAATCAACTTTCCCTGTGAGGGCCACAGACCCAAGCAACTCACTGAAAAACCACATAGCACATCAAGGATTCAAACTGGCTTCCTGTCCCAGAGTACCCTGACTTTTGCCCCAGTCATACCCCCTTTGTAATTGGCTGAGTTGAGGTGGGTACCCAGATGCCCAGCACAATGAGATCATGTCTTAGGCACAGTGGCTCCTATGTGCTCCCCAAATTCCTTCCACCGGCCTGACTTGTCCAGTGACTTTAGAGTAAAGCAGCTGCCAAAGCTGGCTCCTCCATCCTTGGAGATTTGCTACAGGATGTTTGCTGAATAAATATCTGTCTCCTGCTTGTCTGTGTTGTGCTAAGTCCTTCTCTTCCTTCATATCCTTAACACCTAACGTAGCCCCTGACTTACAGGTTCCTGGAGAAGTTACCTCCTCCAACAGGAGGCCCCGGGTGCCAGGGCTGAAAGGGGTTGCCCCTGGCACAGAACATTCCCAATACCCTCCTTCCTTCTCTATGGTCCTGCTTCTGTTGTTTCCACGGGCGTCCTGTAACCCATAGTTCTCTTGCTCCCGTGTTGCTCCAATACCTGCTTTTTCTCCTCCCATACACTGTAGCTTCTGTGCCCTTAGCTCTCGTCTTCTTCTCCTAGTTCCTATAGGCCCCAATACAATAATGCTGGGAGTCTTTAACACACCTGACATTAGATAGGTCATCCAGACACAAGATCAGTAAAGAGTCTTTATATCTAAAGAATACTATAAATCAGCTGGGCATGGTGGTACATGCCTGTAATTCCAGTACTTGGGAGGCTGAGATAGGAGGATCACAGGTTCAAGACCAGCCTCAGCAATTTCGCGAGACCCTCAGCAACCTAGCAAGACCCTGTTTCAAAACAAAAAATAAAAAGGGCTGGGAGTATAGCTTGGAGGTAGAATGCCCCTGGGTTCAATCCCATGTACCTCACTCTAAATACTATAAATCAAATGGATCTAACAGACATTTACAGAATATTTCATCCAACAACAGCTGAATTCACATTCTTCTCAGCTGCTCATGGAACCCTTTCTTTCTTTCATTACATATTAGTACCTATTAAATGCCAGATCCTCTAGTTAGCTTTGAACTCAGACTGCGCTCTCTGAGAAAGTTTAGGGTCCAGTAGGGAAGACACACAAGAGCAATGTGACCGACATGCAAAGCCCCCTGACCTCCTTTTCCCAAAGTCTTGTTTCAGTGGTGACAAGTTGGACTGACTCACATTCCTGCAGCAGTGGATTCTGCTGTTTCACAATTATTCCTGCAGACGGTTCAGCACTTCTCATCGTCTAACCTTAGTTACTCCTGAAGTGCAGGTCATTCCCTGGGCTTAGTTTCCTTACATACACCTATGTGCCTCTTTCTTTCTTTCTTTCTTTCTTTCTTTCTTTCTTTCTTTCTTTCTTTCTTCCTTCCTTCCTTCCTTCCTTCCTTCCTTCCTTCCTCCCTCCCTCCCTCCCTCCCTCCTTCCTTTCTTTTCTTCTTCTTCCTCTTCTTCTTCTTCTTCTTCTTCTTCTTCTTCTTCTTCTTCTTTCCTTCCTTCCTTCCTTTCTTCCTTTCTTCTTTCTTTCTCTCGCTCTCTTTCTTTCTCTTTCTCTCTCTCTCTTCTCAAATGAGCATCACAATGATGCCTACTTTCCTCATATCCTGGGGCATTTGTGAAGATTGGTTGAAATAATTGGTGTAATACTCCTGCAAAAACTTTGTAAATGTTAGATAAGATTCTCTCTGCCGGGCGTGGTGGCTCACACTTGTAATCCCAGTACTTTGGGAGGCGGAGACTGGAGACCAGAGGATCCGGGTTCGCGGCCAGCCTCAGCTCTCTTGCTCTCTCCCTGTCTCTCTCTCTCTCTCTCTACTTAGTGAGGCCCTCTGCAACTTCGTGAGACCCGGTTTCAAAATAAAGTATAAAAAATAGGGCCGGGGGCGTAGCGTGAAGGTAGAACGCCCCTGCGTTCAATCCCTGGTACTGCAAAAAAAAA
>PVJS01036801.1:0-20256 GCA_004027185.1 Glis glis | reverse complement strand
AAAAAAAAAAAAAAAAATTAGGCCAGATGTGGTGGCGCACGTTTGTAATCCTAGTACTTGGGAGGCTGAGACAGAAGGATCACAAATTCACGGCCAGCCTCAGCTACTTAGTGAGGCCCTCCACAACTTAGTGAGACCCTGTTTCAAAATAAAGAATAAAATAGGGCTGGGGATGTAGCTCAGAGGTAGAATGCCCCTGGGTTCAATCCCCAGTACCACAAAATAAAAAAAATAAATAAATAAAATAAATAAAAATAACAGCCAGGCGTGGTAGCATATGCCTATAATCCCAGTACTTGGGAGGCTGAGACAGGAGGATCACAGGTTTGAGGACAGCCTTAGCAAGTAGTGAGACTCTTATCAACCTAACAATACCCTGTTTCAAAACATGTAAAATAGGGCTGCGGGTATAACTTGGAGGTAGAATGCTCCTAGGTTCAATCCCCAGTACCACACACACTATAAAAAATCTGACACCAGTCATTTGGGCATGGGAGTGCTCACCTGTAATCCCAGTAGTTGGGAGGCTGAGACAGGAGAATCTCAGATTCAAGGACAGCCTCAGCAACTTAGCAAGACCCTGTTTCTAAGTAAAAAATTAAAAAATAGAGCTGGGAGCCGGGCATGGTGGCATACATCTGTAATCCCACTATTTGGGAGGCCGAGGCAAGAAGATTGCAGGTTCAAGGCCAACCTCAGTAACTTAGCAAGACCCTGTTTCAAAAATAATAAGGGCTGAGTCGGGTGTGGTGGCGCATGTTTGTAATCCCAGTACTTAAGAGGCTGAGACCGGAGGATCCGGGTTTGCGTCCAGCCTCAGCTACTTAGTGAGGCCCTCTGCAACTTAGACCCTGTTTCCAAATAAAGAATAAAAAATCAGGCTGGGGGTGTAGCTCGGAGGTAGAATGCCCCTGGGTTCAATCCCCAGTGCCACAAAAAAAATAATAAGGGCGGGGGGTATAGCTTGGAGGTAGAATGCTTCTGGTTTGGTACCTCTAGTACTAAAAATGTACAGTAAAATAAAGTAGGGCCGGGGGTATAGTTCATAAGTGGTGTGTTCAATCCTTAGGTACCCATCTCAAAAAAAAAAAAAAAGACACCAGTCATTGGCTTCGGGCTAGCCCACCCAGTTCTACCTACAAGGACCCTGTTCCAGATAGTTTCACAGGTTCTGGGGGTCTGGGCTTGAGCCCTCTGGAGGATGTCATTCAACTCATGACAGGCAAAGCCTGATAAGCCGTGCTGGGGCCAGAGGTGGAGTAGTTTTAGGCCCTGGCAGGGGGAAGCTGGGGCTTGTGGCCGGCAGTGTGTGGGCCGAGTGGGGATAGACCAGAGGTGGCTCCCTCCCGCACAGGCTTCGTGGAGGAACCGGAGAGGAAGTACCACTTTGAGTGCTGCAGCCAGGAGCAGTGTGAGCAGTGGACAGAGGCGCTGCGGCAGGCCAGGTGGGCCTTGGGGGCAGCTGGGAGGTGCGGGGCGCCGCAGCCATACAGCGCCTCTGATGGAGCTCACTGCTCTCTTCTGCAGCTATGAGTACATGCGGAGAAGCCTCATCTTCTACAGGAACGAGATTCAGAAGATGACAGGCAAGGTGTGTGCAGGGCGGGAGGGGGCGGCCATCCACGCAGGCCCCGCCTCACCATCCCTGCATCTGCTCGCAGGACCCCTTGGAGCAGTTTGGCATCTCCGAGGAAGCCCGGTTCCAGCTGAGCGGCTTGCCCGGAGACAGGCGGCCCGCTTGCGTCAGCTCCCGGCTGGCTGAGCTGGACTGACCCTGGCTGGGCCCCTGCCCTGCCTTCCCAGCCGCACTGGGTCTGCAATGGGAGGTGTCCTGGCCTAAAGACGCCCAAAGGCTGAGGCTGTGTTTGGGTGGGCAGGGGCTGCCTTTCTGGAGAAACAACAGCCACATCCCATGCCACCCCGTGCCTTGGGACTCACCCGACAGGTTGGAACCACAGTGGCAGGTGCTGCTACCAGGCCGAGTGCCCACTCTGAGGTTATGCCTGGCCCTGGGGGGTGTCCCTGAGCACCTGGCTGGCGCGGCTCTCCTGTCTGAAGCTAGGTGAAGCTGTGAATGGCGGGGTCCCCTTGGCCAGCTGTAACTGCACTCCTGCTGGTGGGCGGGCCCTGGCGACTCAGGTCGCGGAGCTTGCTGTCCAATAAAGGTACCTCTTTTCCAAACTCAGCGGTGGTGTAGTGAATGGGAGAGGAGGGGATCCAGGCAGCCAGAGCGCGCTCTAAGTTAGGGACAGGGTCCCTTCCAGGTTGATCCAAGGCAGGGGAGACGTAGCCCCAAGTTGGGCAAGGTGGGGGAGGTCCTGGCCCAGGGCAGGATGGAGGGGCATTGTAGCAGCAGGAATTCTGGGTGGGTGACCCTGGGGCCCCACCCTGGGTTCTGGCAGGCCTCCCCTGGCTGGGACAGGGCCAGGGCCAGGGCCAGGATTCTGCCACTGGCTGGGTCCCAGATGGGCTGTCTCCATGATCAGAGAGATGCCTTGGGTTCAATCCTCAGTTCAGCAAGGAAAAAAGGGCGGACTCAGTTCAGCTCCCACTGCTGCTGCTAGGAGTGCCCTCACTCTGGGGGTGAGGTGTGTGTGTGTGTGGAGTATCCTCTGCTAATGGGACAACTCGTATCACTGTGTCCTGTTACCAGGAAAAGAAGTTGACATTCAGACAAGGTCCAAGTGAAAACTGCTTTTATTACAGTGCCTGGCGGTGGGAACAATGCAGTGGGGCACCCTTAGGAGGGCGGGGTTGGCGGTGGGGCTTAACAGTGCACCCACCAAGTACAGAGACAAAGTAAAGCATGTGGTTACAGATGGGTGGGGACGTGAGCAGTATGTAGATGGACATTTAGACCATGAGGAGGGGGGTGGGAACAGGGTGATGGGTCCTGCGGGTGGGTAAATATGGGCATGGGTAAATCGTTAAGTCACCATCCACGGACTACCACAGGGCTACTTCCTGCTGACTAGGAGGCCACCTCCCTGGTCCCTGGAGAGCAGGTCGCCGTAGTCCTAAGGTTTCCCGATCAATTCCTGAGCAAGAGCCATATGGCGGTCTCCCGGGGCGGGAAGCGGTCCACAGTGGCAGTTGCAGTCCACAGCAGGGCAGGCTCCACTGGAGTGGTCCAGGACAGCCTAATGCTGCCTGCACCCGCCTACCTGGGTGCCGGCACGCACTTCAGCTTGAAGTGCTGGCTGGTCTGGGTGGGTGTGTGGGTGGAGCAGGGGCCTGGGATATAGAGAACAGGAGGGTGTGGCACCACAGTTAGCTTACATGTGGGGTTACATGCCTGTCCCCATGGGCTCAAAAGGGGATGTGCTTCTATGCTGGGTACACCTGAGACCCAGTACTGGGCTCAGTGTTGAACATGCGTCCCCAAAATGTGGTATTTTGTCTCCCAACACTCAAGTATATGTGTAAATAACGGTCACAGGGAGGATGTTTAAATGCAGCACGGCAGGGCAAGTTTGCATGGTAGCCTGCGCCGTGCCTGAGCTGCCCGTCTGGGGAGGCAGGCAGAAGCATACAGTGTTTGTCTAAAGAATGTGTTCCAGACCAGGGACCTGCTGTGTGCTGACTTTGCTACTGTCACCCTGCGGTACCTGGGGAGCTGTGCCAAGAGGCGACCCTAGGCCAGGGCAGGGCCCGCAGGGATGAGGCACAGCACCTGCAGCCCCTGCCAAGCACCAAGCTGGAGGGGCAAGGGGGGGGTCACCAGCACCATCTGCAGGATTTGTTGTGCCGGGGGCGGGGCCTGGGACGGCCTTTGAGGGTAGAAGGGCAGGCCAGCTTCTACCACCCCACCCCACCCCACCCCACCCCACCCCACCCCGGAACCTGATCTGCTCAGGCTTCCCAGAGCATGGACTGTGTGGAAGCCAGATAGCCCCGCCTCCCCGCAAGCCTCAGCCTGGGCCCTCGAGGCCACACTCAGTGCATTCACCCCCCAGCACCACCGAGGCCGCCAGCACCACTTCCAGACCTCCAGGTGAGGGTTCAGACGCCAGGCCCAGAGCACCTATAGCAGCCATGGGAACTGCGTGGACGCAGTGACAGGCACCAACCTGACGAAGGTGGGGGGAGGAGGCAGGACGAAAGCCTGCAGAGCCGGGGCCGAGGACCAGCCCTGGGGCTGATGCCATTTCTGTGCACTTGAATAAATAAAGGTTTTTCTCCTTGCTTTTTTTTTTAAGTTCACTGTGCATTATACAATCTAAAAATAAATGCAGTCAAGTCTATGAAATTTATAAATTTTCATCACATCTCTATAAAATACTGTCACTTATCAGTGTGACTCTCTCCTATACACAAACACCAGGGGACCTGCAGTAGCCCGTCCCATGTCACCCAGCCAGCGTGCCATGAGCCAGAAAAAACAAAGGAATACAAAGGTAACAGCACTTGGCACACAGGCCAAGTGAGCTTTCTCGAGCACCACTCATGACAGCTGGAGCCTGCTGCAGGCCTTGCCCACAGGCCCGGGTCACCCAGCGCCTACCTGCCCTGTACCAACCTGCCCCACTCACAGGCATGATCCTAAGACAGGGGTTAACAGGCGGGGTGTTCACAGTGATGGGGTAGGGGTGACGGGGGCAGCAGGCCAAGGGGCTCTGGAAGGAGGGCAGTCTGGAAGGTCAGCTCTGGCCACCAGGAGAGGGTGGCCCCCGCCCCACCCAGAGTCGCATGCCTTTGGGATAGGAACACACGATGGGCGCCGGGGCAGGTGTTTCTGAGAACTGGTTTTGGCGTTGGTCAACGTCCAGGGCAGCACCAAGAGGTGGCGGCAGGCGTGGGCCTGGTGGCGAGATAGCACCGGGACGGGCTTCGGCGTCTCCGCTGGCGGGCCAGCCCTTCGGGTCCGTGTCTTTAAATAGATTCTCTCTTATATAGACATTTATACTTCTCAATAGGTTGCCTTTGACGACTTAGATGGAATAAAATAAGTCAGAATTGTTTATACTTTTTTAAAAACGATAAATACTTTATCTAAAACTATGGACAGTACAAACTGGACCAGTCCCAGCACCTCCTGTGGTGTGCTGCCGATTCACAGTGGAGCTCCTCGTCCTGTCCTGTCTCGCATCGGGTGAGCCTGGCAGGCCGGCGAGCACCGAGCAGCAGGCGCGTTGGTCCACTACGTCCTTGCATAGTCGCGCGGTTGAGGTAGAAGTCCTAGTTACCTGCAGGTGGCACAGCAGGGGAGAGACCAGTTAGCAGCCCACTGGCAGAGCCCTGCACTCATCAGGCTGGGGCAGAGGTTTCCTGTGAACACATCCCACTGTGGCCGGGCCGACCTGTGGGATGCCATCTGGGAACACCACCTCCCTTTGACAGCCAGGACAGAAAGAAAGAGGCAGGTCTCCCTGCGGGACCTGGACGCGGCCGTAGCCAGCCCTGGTCTTCCTCCAGCTGCACTGCCCTGAGGAGGTATGGTCAGGCTGTGGCCACTGTACCTCTAAGCACTCCTTGGGTGGGCCTACAGGTGACCAGAACCCTGACCAGGAGGCTGCCACCACTCCAGCAGCTGGGCTCTGCCTACACGCATGCTGGAGGGCAGGTTGGACAAGCAGCCAAGACCGCAGCCCCTGGCTGCCACCCTCAACTCCTCACTCTGTGGGCACATCCTTGCCACCCAGGACAACCTCCCATGGGTGACAGGCTGGGCCAGCTGCCCTTAGGTCTCATAGCCCCAGGCGCCGGGCTCTCCAAGCACAGCCTCTCCAACCTGGGGAGGAGTGGACCGGGACCTCCCCTGTGCTGAGGGAGGCTGAGCCGCTTGGTGAGCCTCAGCCACGATGCCACGGCCACCTTAGGCAGCCCCTTGCCCTTGGCTGGCACCAGCATGTCCAGACATGGGGTCTGGGCTGGGCTCCCATGCAGGGTAGAGTCTGGCCACTGCATTTCTGAGCTTGCCCTGGCGGCCTTGCCTGGCTGTCCCTGGTCCCTAGTAGAGCAAGTGGGCTGGAAGGTGGGGCTTCAGTCAGAAGGGCTGAAAGGCCAACCCCATTTCAGGGTCTGCTACATGCCAGCAGCCTCACGTGCCTTGGGTTTTCTTAAGACAATATGAGGTATATTCAAGGACTCAGGTAAGGGAACTCTGCTCCCCAGCCACTGTCACAGCCTCACCAGGGCTGCTCTTGCTACCTGCCCGGTATCCTGGAGCTGGGCTGGGACAATGACACCTTTCCCCTGGTCAGAAGAGCCCCTTCATCCCCCACAAGGAGCTGCATCCAGCCCTGGCGCTACACAATGAACCCATCCCCACAGCTGTCCCTGATCTGCTGGCTGGCCACTGGCTGGGGCCAGAGAACCCATGCCCATAGGGACCAGGCAGCCAGAGCCAACACTCGTAGCGAGCTGGACAGTCCTTGATCTCATGACTGCGGCCTCCCCTCTTTCTACTTCTCAGGACCAAGCGGCTCTTCCCCTCTGGCCACCTGAGCTCAGCGGTCTCAACCATGGGCCCTCTGCTAAGCCCCGCTGGCCGTCTTCTGTGCAAAAGGAGAGACGGTTCAGTTTCTCGAGTGAACCACCTTGTTCAGCTCTAGCCTTACCTTACAAAATACGAACTGCTAGCTAAGCAAGGTCTTTATCGAGGCTTAACCCCCGAAAGGTGCGCGGCATAAGGAGGCGGCATGCCAAGAGAAACCCACACAGCAGACGGCCCCGTGGCGCTGGCCTGCGGGATGGCGGGCGCGGCCTGCGCCAGGGCCAGCCGGGGCAGGGGCTGGTGGTGCACCGTGAAGGAGGGGCGGGAGACCTTGTGCGGGAGGGAGGTGAGCTTGACAGACAGAGAGGCGTTAGCAGGTTGCAGAGAGGCAGCAGAGGAGGGGGGTAAAAAAGCTTTGTTAGCCGGGATGGACGCTAGGTTCTGCAGAAGCACAGGCTCAGAGTTAGAGGCCAGCAGCGTGGGGGGAGGAGGCAAGGCGACGTTAGGCGGAGGGGGTGCATGGAGGACAGGCGGCCCCGCAGGGGGCCGGCCCAGGTGCTGAGGAGGAAGCGGGGGAGGCGGAGGGGGCGGCCGAGTCTCGACCGAGGCCGGGGCCTGAAAGGAAGAGGCCGAGGTGCTGGCCGCCGCCTGCAGCGGGCTCAGGCCCAGCGTGGCGCTGCTACACACAGCCCCGCTGCTGACACTGGCTCCAAACGGATGAGCAGAGGCGGAAGGCACCGTGTGGTTAAAGACACCTGCAAACAGGAGAGAAAACTCAGCTTCAACAGGCGGGCTCGGTCCAGTCAAAGCGAAGAGAAGCACACGCAGTCGCAAAACAGGGCAAAGCAACACGACGCTGCGGCCGAGGTTCAGCAGGCATAAGCGCAAACAGCGGGCTCAGGCGGCGGCACTTACCTGCGCCACCGAGGCCCCGCCCTCGGCACCCCTGCCCACGCCAGGCCGCCACGCCCGGGGCTGCGCAGGCGCCGTCGGGCTCACTCGTGCCCGACGCCAGCTCCCACGGCCTGGCCACGGGGCCTGTGGGTAGTCACCCTGAAACAGGTGGCCTCCCCAGCAGAAAGGACTGCCCTAGTTATGTGCACCATGGTCTTCTGAAAACAAGAGGGACGCGTTACAATGAGAACCTGACGTGGGCTGGCTTGGTGAGAGTCCTCCGCTACTGAGTCACCTGGGCTTCGAGCAAAGGGCAGCATGGCGGGCCGCGGGGTGCAGGGGCTGCGGCCCGGCCTCTTGCCCTCTAGAGGGCTCTGGAAGGGAACCTGTAAAGCAGCTTGAGGTGAACTGAGTGCTCCTCCCGGGGAGGAGGCGCCGCCTGCCGGGGAACCAGAGCCCTGCTGCTCTTGGGAAGCCAAACTGAGTGAGGGTCCAGGGCTGGACGCGCTTCCGCCTACCTCCAACGGTTCCGCCGGCCACCCCGGAGGAGAAGCTGCCCATGGCATGGGAGTTGGTCAGTCTGGTTGTTGCGGACGACACATGAACCAGGCCCGCGGCGGCCGGCACAGAGCTGAATAAGGACTGTAGCACAGATGACCCAGCCACGGAGCCCAGGTTGGCCTGCAGCGACATGGGGCCCAGGGTGAACTGCGGCCCGGGGGTGAAGGTTCCCAGGAAGGGGCGGTGCGCCTGGGTGGTGGGAGCCACACTGCCTGCAGAAGATGCCGCAGTGGCAAGGCCAGGGCCTCCCAGGAGGCCCCCGGGAGGCACAGCTGCAGCAGAGATGAAGAGGTTGTGGCCATTCTTGAAGTCGAGCTCCCGGTCCCGGCCTTTGCCGGCCCTGCTGCCATGGGGCAGGGCGGCCTTGTCCGTGGGCCCACCCAGGGGCAGGCCTGGCTCGCTCGGCTCCTTGCCAGGGCCACCCTCGCCCTTCAGGCCGCCCAGGCCCTCCAGCTGCCTCTTGTTCAGGAAGGGGTTGGCCTCCGAGGGGCCCTCCTTGCCCCGCTGGGAGGGGAAACTCAGCGGGGTGCTCAGAGCAGCCTCGGGGCCCTTGTGGGAGAGGGAAGCACCGTCGTTGAAGCCATGTAAACTGAGGTCTGGGGCCAGGCCCCCACTGAAGGCCAGGCCATTGGAGGGGTTGGCACCTGGACTGAGCCCATCGGCCCCTGCCAGGGATCCAGAAAAGCTTTTTCTCGGATGGGCGGCAAGCTTGGCCTCGCCTGCCATGGGCTCCTCTAGGGCTGGCCGGAACGTGAACAAGGAGTTCTGGCTCAGGGCAGAGCTGGCCTGCAGCGGGCTGTCGGCAGCCTTGGCCAGGCTGATGTCGGAGATGGGTGAGAAGGTGGATTTCCACTTGCTGCTGTTGACGGGCTCGCTCGTGGGCGCTGGCTTCCTTCCCATCAAGCCACCGCCTGCCAGGGAGGAAAAGCAGAAGCTGTCAGGCCATCCGCCTGACCCGCCACACGCAGAGCTGAGTACAGGTTGCCCGGACCTGCAGCTCCTCACAGTAACGCCGCTCACACCACAGACACGCAAGCAGCCAAGATGTGGCAGAGGGGCAGCAGGGGGAGGAGGCCAGCCGAGCAGGGTCAGACCACCACGGTCAGAATGGTGCCTGGGCGCCTTTCCACTGTGAGAAAGACATTCACTGAGCCCAGCCATTCCTAGGAGGAAAGCCAGGGCTGCCTGAGCACAAGTACGGTGCAGGTGGATGGAAGGGAGGCGTGCAGACAGGATGATTCAGCTAGTGGTGCCCTCAGAGTCGTCATGCAGCCCGACCCCACTGTCCACCCTGGGAATGAACTGGCCACAGGGACACAAGGCAGGGTCCTGTGCTGAACTAAGTACCCAGGAGACCAAACTGGGCGTCTACTCAGGAGTAGCTGGCTATGCGGGGTGGGTATCCTGAGCCTCAAAGGCCACGTGGACAGGTCTGCCCCATGTCACCACGCCTGAGTTTCAGACAAGGAGCAGGCCGTAGGAAGCACTTGCTACTCACCATTTTCCAAAGTTTTCGGCGGAGATTTGCTTTCTAAGGAGATTGTTGCAATTTTTCTCTCAATTCTGTTAAGAAAATAAATCATCATTGTTTGAAAACCAAGTGCATCCTAAACCCACACAAGATTGCTGACACTAAATATCCCATGGAGAGCCGGGGGTGGCAGTGCTTGCTTGTAATCCCAAGTGTACTTGGGAGGCTGAGACAGGAGGATCGCAGGTTCACAGTCAGCCTCAGCAATTTATTGAGGCCCTCTGCAACTTAGTGAGACCTTGTTTCAAAATAAAAAATAAAATAGGGCAGAGGTATAGCTTGGAGATAGAATGCCCCTGGGTTCAAATGGACACAAAGCCTGCCCTTGGGGCCCACACTAAGCTTGGGCAGGAACTGGAGCCCCAGGGCCGTAGATTCAACCCAATCTCCTTTTTTTTTTTAGCGGTACTGGGGATTGAACCCAGGAGCATTCTACCTCCAGGCTACACCCCCAGCCCTATTTTTTATTCTTTATTTTGAAACAAGATCTCACTAAGTTGTGGAGGGCCTCACTAAGTAGCTGAGGCTGGCCGCGAACCTGGATCCTCCGGTCTCAGCCTCCCAAGTACTGGGATTACAAGCGTGCGCCACCACACCCGGCTTCAGCCCCATCTCCTTCTGTGGACGGGGCTGAGAGCTGGGTCACTGCTGATGAACAGGGGTGCAGTTTCCCAACATACAGAGAAGTAGGTGGGTGTTGAGTGGGACTGTTGCTGTTTTAACTTTCCTGTCCCCTTTCTAGCCTGGGAGCCTGGCACAGATCACTGCTGTAGCAGCTCTGAATTCTAAAATGGTTTGTTCTGTGGGTCAGTATTTCTGACATACATCTTGAATACTACCACTCTATCCAGGGACAGGGAACACTCAAAGATCCCGAAAACACTCAGGTGGGCGTTCCCAGCAGCAGTGAAGAAGACCCGGGGCGACACCTTTACCAGAACGCATGCACATAGAAGTGGAGCAGAATGGAGTGACTTGGGTAGGACAGCAAAAGCACACACAAGAGGAAAAACACACATGGGCTTAGTTAGCCTTAGAGAGGACACCACCGATACCTGAACCCAGGGAACGGGGGAAGGGATCTGCAAGTTGTACATCTGACAAGGAGCTTGTATCCAGATGTGTAAAGAATGTTCTGTGTAAGGAATGACCACACAAGACAAAGAATGGGCAAAGGCCTGGCGTGGTGGTGCACACCTGTAATCCCAGTACTTGGGAAGCTAAGACAGGAGGATTGCAGATTCACAGCCAAGCTCAGCAACTTAGTGAGATCCTGTTTCAAAATAAAAAATAAAATAGGGCTGGTGATGTAGCACAGAAGTAGAATGTCCCTGGGTTCAATCCCCAGTACCCCCAAAAAAAAAAAAGAAGGTCTGGGGGTATAGCCTGGTAGAATGTCCCTGGATTCAATTGTCTTGTCTGTCTGTGTCTCTCTCTCTCTCTCTCTCTCACACACACGACACTGGGAGAAGCCAGAAGTGGTGGCGCATGTCTCTTGTCCCAACAACTTGGGAGGCAGGGGCAGGAGCACCAAAAGTTCGAGGCTAGCCTGGGCAACTTATCCAGACCCTGTCTCAAAGTAAAAAATAAAAATTTTTTATTCTTTATTTTGAAACAGGGTCAGGACGGGCGTGGTGGCGCACGCTTATAATCCCAGTACTTGGGAGGCAGAGACCGGAGGATCCAGATTTGCAGCCAGCCTCAGCTACTTAGTGAGGCCCTCTGCAACTTCGTGAGACCCAGTTTCAAAATAAAGTATAAAAAATAGGGCCGGGGGTGTAGTTCAGAGGTAGAATGTCCCTGGGTTCAATTCCTGGTACCACAAAAAAAAAAAAAAAAAAAAAAAAAAAAAAAAAAGAAACAGGGCCTCACTAAGTTGCGGAGGGCCTCACTAAGTAGCTGAGGCTGGTCGCGAACCCGGATCCTCCTGTCTCAGCCTCCCAAGTACTGGGATTGCAAGCATGACCACACCCAGCTAGGGAGACTCAATTTCAAAACAAAAAAATAAAAAGGGCCGGGGATGTAGTTCAGAAGTAGAAAGCCCCTGGGTTCAATCCCCAGTACCACAAAAAAAGAAAAAGAAAAAAAAATGTGGGCAAGATATATTGATAAAACTCTGAAACTCCCATCCTTTTTATTTTGTGATAAGCTGCTGAGGCTGGTCTTGAACCTGTGATCCTCCTGTCTCAGCCTCCCAAGTACTGGGGTCGCAGGTATGTACCATGGCGCCCGGCTGAAACTCCACTTTTAAGCCATTCCCTGTTGTCCAGTCCTCTGCCTCTGGTCCCACCATGTGACTGTAAACATGCCTCAGACTGTGAGGCTGGACCAGCTCTGGAAGTGGCCCTGTCCGCCTGCCCCGGGGGAGGTGGCGGAACCTTTGGGGCGGTGCTTCTCGCCACGCATGCTCCCGTCAGCTTGTGAGCATGTCCTTTGAGGCCAACACTGGTCCTCAGGTCAGTATGCCCACCCCTCCATCCACGCTGGGCAGGTGGGAGCCTCACGCCCTGACATCCAGAGATGGGTACTGCCTGGTGCTCAGTCCTCTCCTCTGGTGAACCCGCTGCCCTGTGCCCGCTCACCGGGTACTGCTGGGCTCGTCCTCTGAGCCTGGCTCCTCATCCGAGGTCAGCGGGGAGTAGTGAGCCCCGTTGGTCTGGCTCAGCGGCCGCTCCTTTTTGAGCACGGGCGGCTGGTCGTGGTCCTGGTACGGGATGGGGGAGCTCTTCAGGGAGTTCTCAGGAGATGAGATGGCCGTAATCTCCAAGGGCTGGTTGATGTTACTGACCTGAGGTGTCAAGAGAGGCAGATGCACACACTGGACAATGGCCCTGAAGTAAATACCTACTGGGCTTCACAAGGTTCCTGCCCACCCAGGGCTTTCGGGGTACCAGGGGCATTTCTAATGTGCTCTGAAGCATCTGAAGCACCCACCCAGGAGCTGGCCAGGGCACAGCTCCAAGGTGGCAAGGCACGGCCATGGTCCCTGTCCAAGCACACACTCCAACTGCAGCCCTTGGCCCTGCACAGCTCATCTCTGTCACAGACCCAGTTGTCTGTCCCCAACTCTGCACCAGTTCCACTGGGCCCCAGTCAGAGGCTACCAGCCAAGTTTCCCTGAAATCCTGCAAGTCTGCCCCTTGGGCTGCACCACCTGGCTCCCCACTGACCCTCTGGGCAGCCACACCCCAAGGCCAGGGCTCCCCTCACCCTAACCATCCCATCCGTACCATGGAGTTGAGGTTGAGGGGAGACCCTGAGGACTGCGTGAAGAGGCCAGCAACGGCTGGCAGGGCCCGACGCTTGGGGGACACGCCTGCACTCAGGCTGGGGGTCCCGGTCGACACACGCTTCCTCCTGCCGCGTTTCCGGTTGTCCTGCCCATGGCTCTGCCCACAGTCCCCGCGGGCACCAGGGGTCAGGGGGCTGTGCTTGGTGGAAGGTGACTGCTTGGCACTGCCTGTGCCAGCCGAGATGGTGAACACGATTCTCCTCTTGGCTTCGCTCTCTGGGTCTGAGAAGCCGGAATCGGAGGGCAAGTCTCCCTTGCCTGTGTCGGGGAGTGGGCCCTGGGCAGCCCCACTGAGCCGGGGGCTGGCAGAGAGCTGGTGGGCAGGGGAGGCGGGGCCAGAGTTTCGAGGCTGCGTCAGCAGAGGGGGATGCTGCGGCGTCGTGCTGCGGGACCCCACGGAGGCGAAGAGGCTCCCAGAGCTGGAGGACTCCTCAAAGGCTGCGGGCTCGGCTCCAGAGGCCGGTGGTGCTGGGCTGCCTGCCAGGGCCCCACTGATGGCCACCGAGCCAGCGTAGGAGAAGCCTGCCAACCAAAGACACAGCTTCTCAGGGGAGGCAGGATGACCGAGCCCATCCTGGGGGACTCCAGGACTCCCCATCCTGGCCAAGCAGGAACCCAGAAGGCCCGGAAAGCAGGACGGTCCTGGGCGTAAGAAGTGGCTTCCAGATGCGGATCTGATGGGTTCCTGGGGCAGTCTCACATGGAGGAAGAAGGAACTGGGATCACACAGGAGACGGAGCCAGGGGACCTGCCCAGACTGTGCCCTGTTTTCCAGCTCAGCACCCATTCCACACCCTGCTGCTGACCACCCGTAATTCTGATGGCGCAGCAGCAGCCTCTCGCGATCACGACAGACACTCCATGCCAGCCTGGTCTCTGCCCACCTCTTATCCAGACACACATCCCCGCATACCCACACGCCTTCCCTTCTCCCCACGAGTCGCCTGTGCCCTCGGGACTCAGCAGGACAGCTCCGTGGAGCTGGCCCTGCTACCTGAAGTCCCTCCAAACAGGTTGCTCTGCCTAGGCCCACCCAGAGACCCTGCAGAGGGAAAGCCTGTGTGCTGGTCCACTCCGTCCTGCTCAGAGGACGTCTAGGCTTGGAGCCTCGGCCTGTTTCTGGCCAATGCTGGGGTGGTGCGCTTCTCGGACCTGCCAGCATGAAGGGGCCACGTTACTGGCTCTGCCAATGAGGCAGGAGGGAAAGCGAGTACAGTCCTCATGGCCGGGGGCTCAAAAGCCCTGTCCCCATGTGCTGGGGACATGCACAGTTTTGGAGACTGGGGAGCCCCTGGCCATCTATGTGCAGTCATCCCATGTGATGGGACAGAGTAGATGGCAGTGAGGGGCTGGGAGGCTAGGGGCAAATATGAGTGTAGCTATTCCCATTCCAGGGACCACGGGCTTCTCTGGAAGTTGGAAAAATGAGGCTGTGGGGCCTGTCTACAGCATGCACACAACCCCGCCAATCAATGGATCCCTATAAAGGGGGGTACCCTCTACCAAGAAGCTTCTAAAGTAAGATTAAAGACCTTTTGACAGCATAACAATCTCACAGAGAGCAAGACCTCACCCAGCAGACAACAGCCCTGGACAGCTGGTGCTGCCTGCAGGATGGAGCTACCTCTGGATCTGAGGCCGTGTCCAACAACAGTGTGCTGTCAACTAGAGCCCCTCTCCCAGCTCCAGGCAAGCGGATGGGGAAGTGCTGCAGAGGCCACAGCAGAAACCTATGTAAGAAGAGCAGCTGCATACACAGACATGGTGCTGAGCTGGCAAGCTACAGCCTGCAGGCATGGCCTACAACTGCCATTACAAATAAAGCTTTGCCAGTGCCCCACCACGCCCAGCCACTCACACAGGCCTCTGGTTACCTTCGGGGGCTGGAATAGTTCTGGCCACAGCCCAGCAAAAGGCAGGCTCCAACTTACCCCAAGACGGTGGCTGAGCCCTGTATAGTTATGACAGACCTATCTGAAGCTGGGCTTTTCAGAGGCAGAAGCAAAAGCCTGGACACTGGGCAGCTCTGACACCCATAGGCACCTGCTGAGCCAATTCCCACTTACTGGGCTTTAGAAACCCCCAACCTTCAAGTTGGGCAGGTGAGAAGGACACCTGGCAGGCATGGGGGGTTGGGTGTGGCCCTCACAGGCTGAAATCTAACCAGATGCCACCCGTCAGCATTAGGTGATCTGGTCTGGAGGTCCCAGAGCCTGACCTCCTAAGACTCACTGCACTACTTTTTTTTTTCCTTGTGGTACTGTGGATTGAACCCAGAGGCATTCTACCTCCGAGCTACACTCCCAACCTGATTTTCATTTTTGGAAACAGGGTCTTGCAGGTAGCTAAGAGCCTTGCTAAGTTACCGAGGCTGACTCCAAACCTGCGGTCCTCCTGTCTCAGCTTCCCAAGTACTGGGATTACTGGTGTGTACTGCAATGCCTGGCTCACTGCACTACTGACTTTGGCGACACAGCTAATACTACACTGCTGGGAGGTGCAGAGGCCAGATGGGACCTTGACCCAGCAGCCCCGGGGCTATGCGGGACAGGAAAGGACACAAGACTCTGGCAATGCAGGGCAGTGGCCATAGACCTTATCCCAGATACTCTGGCCCTGCCTATTTTATAAGGCAGGATCAGTGGCAGAGCAAAGGCCTCCGCAGGGGCAGGGCAGGGGTTACCTGTGGGTGCCAGGGCAAGGCTCCTGCCTCCAGCAGCACTGCTCCCCACACTGTGGGCGTTAGCACCAATCTGCTTTTCAAGTGTAGACGAGGAATCTCGGGACTGTGGCACAGGGCTGGGGGTGCTTCTCTGCGAGAGAAAACCCACAACATGTCAGCAGGCTGGGGCAGGACAGAGGAGGGCAGCAGATGAGGGACCCGGGGGCCCAGCCAGAAGCTGGACCAGGGGCTGCAGACTGGCTGAGGACCAGAAGATAAAGAACTGTGGAGGTGTTAAAACCCTTGAACTACACATGGAAATGGGTGAGTTATCTTGAATTATGTTCGATTAAAAAGAAAGAAAGAAAAAAAAACAAGACACAGTTGAACTACCACAGTTCCCACCTTCCTAACCAAGAGGCTATTCCTCAGCTGGGCGTGGTGACGCAAGACTATAATCCCAGTACTTGAGAGGCTGAGACCAGAGGATAGCAGGTTCAAGGCCAGCCTCCACAACTTAAGAGGCTCTCAGCAATTTAGCAAGAAAGACCCTGTTTTAAAATAAAAATAAAATAGGGGTGAGGGTGTAGCTTGGAGGTAGAAAGCCTCTGGGTTTGATCCCCAGTACAAAAAAAATAAAAGAGGCTACTCCTGCGGGGCGTGGTGGCGCACGCTTGTAATCCCAGTACTTGGGAGGCGGAGACTGGAGGATCCGGGTATGCAGCCAGCCTCAGCTACTTAGGCCCTCTGCAACTTAGTGAGACCCCGTTTCAAAATAAAAAATAAAAAAATAGGGCTGGGGCGTAGCTCAGAGGTAGAATGCCCCTGGGTGCAATCCCCAGTACCGCCAAAAAAAAAAAAAAAGGCTACTCCTCGCATCTATGACCAAAGGGATGCAGCACAAGAGACGCTAAGGGCCATGGCTGCTTGTGAGGAGATGTGCCTCAGGTGCAGGACTTTTGAGTTCTCCTACCTGGGAGGCTCTATTCCCTCTCTGCCCACTCACATCCCCTTTCACCAAAAGTAGCAGAACCTATCATGATTAAATCAAGACTGCAGATGCCATACTTTTCTCATACAAAATCTCATACAAAATGAGATGCCATACAAAATCTCAGCAGCAAGCCTGAGATTTTGTTGATCTTGTGTGTGTGTGTGTGTGTGGTACTGGGGATTGAACTCACATGCACTCTACCACTGAGCTACACCTCAGCCCTTTTTACTTCATTCTAAGACAGAGTCTAGCTAAGTTGCCTAGGCTGGCCTGAATTTGAGATCTTCCTGCCCTCAGCCTCCTCAGTGGCTAGGATGACAGGTGTGCACTACCCAGCCCACACAGCTTGAAATTTAGTGGCAAGCAATTTAACAAGGTTGTAGCTGGGTGTGGTGGTGCACGCCTATAATCCCAGTACTTGGGAAGCTCAGACAGGAGGATCACAGGTTCAAGGTCGGCCTCAGCAATTTAGCAAGGCCCTGCACAACTTAGTGAGACCCTGTTTCAAAATAGAAAATAAGCTGGGCGTGGTGGCACATGCTTGTAATCCCAGTACTTAAGATGCTGAGAAAATAGGATCATAGGCTCGAGGACAGCCTCAGCAAGTAGTGAGACTCTCATCAACCTAGCGAGACCCCGTTTCAAAATAAAAATTAAAGAATAGGGCTGGGGGTGTAGCTCGGAAGTAGAATGCCCCTGCGTTCAATCCCCGGTCATCCCCAAAAAAGAAAATAGGGCTGGGAGTGTAGCTCAAAGACAGAATGCCCTGGGTTGAATCCCCAGAAACAAACACGCATGCACACAATAAAGAAGAAAAAAAAAAGAATGAGGCTGTGCCATAAAAACAAAATACCCCTCAAGCCGGGGGCGTGGTGGCGCACGCTTGTAATCCCAGTACTTTGGGAGGCAGAGACTGGAGGATCCAGGTTTGTGGCCAGCCTCAGCTCTCGCTCTCTTTCTCTCTCTCTTCCTGTCTCTCTCTCTCTCTACCTAGTGAGGCCCTCCACAACTTTGTGAGACCCAGTTTCAAAATAAAGTATAAAAAAATAGGGCCGGGGGTGTAGCGCGGAGGTAGAACACCCCTGGGTTCAATCCCTGGTACTGCAAAAAAAAAAAAAAAAAAAAAAAAAAAAAAAAAAAAAAAAAAAAAAAAAAAAAAAAAAAAAGAAACAAAAAACCCCACAACCACACTTTGCCCATAGCCAGCCAATACTCCCCTTGCTTACCACCCTCTCAGCGCGGCTGGGCAGCACCACACTGGCCAAGGGAATGCTGACTGGGAGCTTGTTGGGCTGCACCGTGCTGAGTGGGATGCTGATGGGCAAGCTGGTGATGGTCTCTCCATGGTTGCCATAGGCACGCTCCTTCACACCCTGCAGACAAATGCCAGACTGTCCACCGCTGTCTCATACTGGAGCCAGGCCCACAGTCCCCAGCCACGGGGACGAGGGGCCTCGTCAGTTGGCATCCCCCACACGAGGTCAGCCGTCTTCCACAGTGACAGCACCTCTCAGGCCCATCGGGCTCCTGTAGCCCTAGACCTCTGCTGTGGAATGGGGCCTCCTAGACTTCCCAGAGGCCCATGAACTCCACGTGCCTCTCCAGACTGTACCTCCTCCTGCCTTTCTGGTTCCATGGCCAGCCGCCTGCAGGGTGCCTCTGCTGAGTACCTCCCAAAACCCTGGGGAGACGGCCCCACTTAGCATTCAGCTCAGGGAGCCCAGAGGCGGCCCCACCTCACCTTCTCATTGCTCTTCTCTCCTGCTATGGGTAAGGCCCCCGGGGAGGGCGGCCGTGGGTCCTGAGGGCTCAGCTTCATGCTGTGCGACAAGCCGGGGCTCTGGTAGGGAAGGCTGCTCTCCTTGGCTTGCTCAGCTCTGCAAGAAGAAGCCACATGGCTCTTAGGAGCCCCTTGGAGCTGTGGGCTTGATTGCAAAGCTAGCAGCCCAGGCCTAACCCCAAAGTGGACACACTCCAGCCCAGAGGTGCAAGGGCAACAGACAGGTGTCAGCGAGTGCAGTGCGCAGAAACCTCCTGCCAGCACTCACCGTGGGTGCAGCTCGCTGGTGGCCACCTTGGTGGGCCCAGTGTGGTCCTGGCTCAGGTGCCTCCTGAGCACGATCTTTGCTGGGGAGAGCCTGGTATAGTCAGGAAAGGCCAGGCCTGACAGCTTTTCTGGCCGAGGCCGGCCGCTGTGGCTGGGAGTGCAGGGCACAACCTCCTGGTCCAAGGGGGAGGCCAGGTACTGGGGGGTGTTCTGCTTGGACGAGGGCCGGCTCAGCGCACCGCAGAGCTCATAGCTGGCGGCGTGACCGTTCATGGAGAGCTCCGGGCTCATGCTGCTCAGGTGAGGCAGAGAAAGCTTGGTGCAATCCAGTTCAAAGTGCAGCCTGCTGGCGTCAGCCTCCAGCTCCCGGCCCAGGGCACCCTTCCCACGCAGGTGCACAGACAAGGCATCGTCCGGTGGCACACAGGACTTGAGCTGCAGGAGCTCCTGCTGCCGCTGGCTCTTCTCCAGCTCCACGATGCTGATCTGTAAGGCAAGAGGCAGGCTGAACCCCATCCAGCCATGGCCCGAGAGATCCCTCCAAGAAGGTGCGAAGGCCAGCAACCCCAGGAGCTGCCACAACGCCCACTGGCTTGTGTGGGGCGAGAAAGACCAAACGACCAAGTCTAACAAGAGGAATTGCATACAACAGGGCATTCAGATAAAATGACACTTGATTGTTACAGATGATCCCATAGACATGTGTTCCTTGAGAGGAACATCCATCCCTCCAGGAAGATATACAGAGTGGCCTTGCTTCTGTTAGCACAGATCTCTAAGTACAAAAACATCCAGGAAGCCAGTTGTGGCGACATATGCTTGTAATCCCAGTACTTGGAAGGCGGAAACAGGACAATCACAGGTTCAAGGACAGCCTCAGCAAGTAGTGAAAATCTCATCAACCAACTGAGATCCTGTTTGTTTTTTTTTCAGTACCGGGGACTGAACCCAGGGGCATTCTACCTCCGGACTATACCCCAGGCCCTATTTCTATTCTTTATTTTTGAAACAGGGTCTCACTAAGTTGCAGAGACCTCACTAAGTAGCTGAGGCTGGCCACGAACCTGGATGCTCTGGTGGCAGTCTCCCAAGTACTGGGATTACAAGCGTGCGCCACCACGCCCGGCTTTTATTTTTATTTTTAAACAGGATCTCAGAAGCCAGGCGTGGTGGCTCACGCTTGTAATCCCAGTATTTTGGGAGGCGGAGACCGGAGGATCCGGGTTTGCGGCCAGCCTCAGCTCTCTCTCTCTCTTCCTGTCTCTCTCTCTCTACTTAGTGAGGCCCTCTGCAACTTCATGAGACCCGGTTTCAAAATAAAGTATAAAAAATAGGGCCGGGGTGTAGCGCAGAGGTAGAACGCCTCTGGGTTCAATCCCCAGTACCCCCCCAGAAAAAATTAAAAAAATAAAAAAATAAAAATAAATAAAAAATAGGGCTGGGGGTGTAACTCAGAGGTAGAATGCCACTGGGTTCAATCTCCAATAACACACACACACACACACACACACACACACACACACACGAAAAAAAAAATCCAGGAATCCAGGTGTGATGGCACACATCTGTAACCCCAATACTTGGAAGGCTGAGATAGGAGGATCTCAGGTTTGAGGCCAGCCTCAGCAACATAGTGAGACTCTTAGCCACCTAGTGAGACCCTATTTCAAAATAAAAAGGGCCGGGCGTGGTGGCGCACACTTGTAATCAGAGTACTTGGGAGGTGGAGACCCAAGGCCAGCCTCAGCTCAGCTACTTAGTGAGGCCCTCTGCAACTTCGTGAGATCCGGTTTCAAAATAAAGGAAAAAAATAGGGCGCGCGCGGGGGGGGGGGGGGGG
>PVJS01036800.1:0-20263 GCA_004027185.1 Glis glis | reverse complement strand
GGGATTGAACCCAGGGGCGTTTTACCTCCGAGCTATACCCCCGGCCCTATTTTTTATATACTTTATTTTGAAACCGGGTCTCACGAAGTTGCAGAGGGCCTCACTAAGTAGCTGAGGTTGGCCGTGAACCCGGATCCTCTGGTCTCAGCCTCCCAAGTACTGGGATTACAAGCATGCGCCACCATGCCCGGCCAATTATTATTTTTTTTATGGTACTGGGGATTGAACCCAGGGGCATTCTACCTCCGAGCTACAGTCCCAGTCCTATTTTTTTAAATTTTGAAATAGGGTCTTGCTAGGTTGATAAGTCTCACTACTTGCTGAGGCTGTCCTCGAACCTGCAATCCTCCTGTCTCAGCCTCCCAAGTACTGGGATTACAGGTGAGTGCCACCATGCCTGACCTTATTATTTAACTCTCAAAACAGCTGTTAATTGACCTCACTAAAAGAATTCTGAGTGGCTCATCAAATAAGATAATAAATGAGCTTTATGCAGATACACAAATGCAATGACATAGATATAATAATTATATATAAGAAATATGTAGCATGATCTTTAATAATCAACATTATTTTACTTCTACTGATGTAGTCTTAGATAAATAAAAAAGAACTTTTGCACATGAATGTTTTTTGCAATGTTGCTTATAACAGCACAAAATTAAATCTCATCTATAGATAGTTCATTAAGCTAATTATGATATATTCATAAAAGGGAACCCTATAGAATAATTAAAACAATTTATGAATAGAATACAATAATGTGGGTGAAAAAGGAAAAAAATTATTATACTCTACATATATACATATATATGTAGAGTTTTTATACTCTACATATAAATATATATGTAGAGTATAATAATTATATATATAATATATATGTAGAGTATTTTTAGAATGTAGAGTATTTTTAGAACAATAAGTGCTAAGTGGTTACCTCTAGACTCTGTAACTGGGCTTGAGGACAGGGACTAGAAGTCTTTACATAGACTATGTGAGTGTGTATTAGGTGATAACGTCTCACAAGGATGACATTTAAAAAATGTTATTATAACTATATTTAGTGTACCTATAATGTAGCATCAAATACAACATGATGTGCCAATTAAAATGTATAATAATATTAATATCTTCAAACGATTCAAGTGTGGGTATGTACCCTTAAAATGCTTAGAAAGAGCATGCCTGGGGGGAAGGAGAAGAGGAGGGAAAAAGAAGCTCTGGGGAAGGAAACAGGCCAAATGCTGCTATGCGTGTCTATGAATGCCTCACTCCCACTCTCCCCATCATGTGCAATTGCTATTCACTAATAAAACATTATTAAAAAAGCCGAGAAAAATAATAAATGAGTTGAGGGGTCACTACTGACTATGCTGACTTTTCCCTATTTTGTTTTGTTCAAAAGTGTTATAATAACAAATTCCCATTTTCCAGAGCAGGAAACAGCAGCAGTTCTGGGGACATGGGGCAAGGGAGGCAGCAGAACTGGCTTGGGGTGGGGAAGATTCGAGGCGGATGCGGCAGCATGGACTTTCTCAGCACCTGCTCTGTCCCTGGGGTAGATGGCAGTCAAGAAAATCTTACACTTGTTGGAAACTAAGAAAACCAAGGATTTGGGGGAAAGGTTTTTTTATTATTTTACTTTCAGGCAGTTTGGTTTGGCTTTGCTTTCGGAGGATGTGCCATCTTTGGACACACCTTTGAAGGTGGTCACACACAGCTGAGGCCGGGGACACTGGCAGTGAGACGGGGCTGGGCCTGTTCTCAACCACTCCACCTCTCTACTTGCAGGTACAGGGCGGGAACGCACTTTGAAATTAGACCAGGCTGTATGATTTGGTCTGGACACAGTACTGAGCACAGATGACCTGTGTCACTCCTGGGCCAGCACACGGTTTGTTCCCTTCCCTTTGGTAGGCAAACGTAGAGCTCTGTGTCATGAAGTTGAGCCTCCTTTGGCCTGGGTTGTGGTGTGCAGAGTATCCTGCTCGCCCTGGCCATGAGCAGGAGGAAGAAATAAACCTTTGTTGTGGGAAGCCACTGAGGTTTTAGAGTGCTGTATTTATCATCACTGCAGCATCGTCTAGCTTATCCTGACTACATAATTTGTGGAACCCGGTGTAAAATATAAACACAGACAGAGCCCTCTCAGTCAAAAACTAGTGAGTATTTCAAGATGGCGGCAGCAGGGCTCAAACTTCACGGGCCTCTGAGTACAGGGCTTTGTGTGACTGTAGGTCACAACATGAAGCTGGCTTGGTTTTCCCTTTCATCCACCACAACAATCTGGAAAATGCTTCTTAATTTCTCTATTTTGCATATGAGGAAACAGTTTAAACTTGCTTAAAATTGCAATTAGAAAATGGTGGAAAACAGAATTTGGTTATATTTCTATTATTAGCATTGTTATCATGGGTCTTTTGTAGTCATACATCTGGGTTTTAGGTCACAAGGAGCCAAGTACATCATTATAAGAAGCAGACAAGACTTAGGAAATACCAAATCCTTTGTCGAAAATCACCTCACCGGTGCCCTCAACAGAAGGTGGGAAGGAGTTCAAGTCTAGCCTGTTACATACCAAGCGAATGCTTTCTTTTGCCAGGAAGCGTAATTAGTAATTTCAGTCCTTATCTGAAATGCCTGCCTCAGCATACGCAGAAGAGTAGCAAGACAGGAAGGAAGGCACAGCTGTTAATTTCATTGCTATAACTAATTGGCATTAGAGAAACCATTTTCATAAGCAGTGCGCTAAGAACCGCCTGGTCACTGGAAACAAAAGCTGAGGGTGCAGCTTTCTCCATGGTAACCAGGCAGGGAAAGAAGCATCCAGAACAACTGGGTGGGGGTTCCCAGGGAGGATCAGACCTTTGCTCTGAGCAGCGGTGGCGGTGGCGGCACTGTCTTGGGCTCTGCACATCACAAAGGGCTGTGGAACACGCAGGTCAACAGCAGCGTTTTGAGTTAAATACATTACACGCTGCTGTTGATGTATTTTGTCTATATTTCTTAAAAGCCATTAAAAAGCATAGAAACCATTGTTAAAAAGGTCTATTGAATTTAAACCACATGCTTTTTCTTTGAAAACTCTGCTCACCGCCCTCCTGAACCCCATTTCCCTACCCTTCATCTCTCTCTCAAGAAAGCTGCCCCAGAGTTCAGAAGGTGCAGGAAAGGTTATAAAAAGAACATTTGGCTCATAAAGAGGTTAGTTAGTGAACTTAGTGATAAAAAAGGGCAGCTGTCTTTAATCATGAGCTTCAAGATGCAGTTTAATTGTTGTATTTGAGCCCTTTTTATTGTTATTTGTAATTCTGTGCTTTTTTTACAACTCAGTTTGAATTATTTTTCGAAGAAACAAAGAAGGAAGAAAATATTGAGGAAGGAAAGCAAAGAGAATAGAAAGGAAGAAAGGAAGGAAGACTAAAGAAAAAAGAATCCAGTTTGTTAGTGCTACTTTAGAAAATTAGTGTGACCCCGGTAAATAAAATAAATATGGGAGGGTGCAACAATATTATAAATTTACCAATGATGGATTCAGTATTCACTTAAAATGCAAATCATAGGTGATCTTCAAAGCAATACTTTATGCTAGTTAAAACTGTTAACAAAGTTTACCCATTTTTGGAGACTGTATTCAAATAACATAAACTAAAACCAAGAAGAATTGAACTCATGTTACTCAACTCGATTTTACATTAAATGATAAATTTAAGGTCTTATGGATCAAATATTCATATTTTAGGAACTATATAACATTTACTAACCACTGCCTCTTCCTCTTCCTCCTCCTATTCTTCTTCCTCCTCCTTTTCTTCCTCCTCCTTCTCTTCCTCCTCCTCCTTTTTCTTTTTTTGTGGTGCTGGGGATTGAATCCAGGGACATCCTACATCTGAGCTATACCCCCAGCCCTATTTTATTTTTTTATTTACAAACAGGGTCTCACTAAGTTGCCGATATCCTCACTAGGTTGCTGAGACTGGCTTCGAACCTGCGATCCTCCTGTCTCAGTTTCCCAAGTACTGGGATTACAGTTGTATGCCACTGTACTGGGCCACCCACCACTTCTTACTGACTTACTGATAATTTAAAGAATACTTATCACGATGCTAGATGCTAGCATACTGTGCTAGGTTCTGGTAGGATCAAAACAATGTCCCTTAAGAGGCCTAATTGTTGCCAATATAAATATGAACAGATACGTGAAATCATAGGGGTGTTTGAAGGGAGAAAGCCAGCCATTCTGGATTAGCTACTCAGTTTGAGAACTGGCCTTTACCTATGTTCTCTATATCATATTGATATTAAAGAACCCTGGGATAAACTCCATCTGCATATTGGGTGGGCAGGGAAGCGTGAAGAGAGCTCTGGTGCTCAATGGTGCTATTCATTCTCCGCAAGTTAGTCTGATTTCCAGAGTGTCCGACTTTGAGGACTTGGCTGTCTTTGACCCTGAGGCCCATCGTGGCTAATGACCCCAGTTCTGGCGTTGTTTCTGGGCCTTCTCTTCTCTTGCACAAAGGTTAATTGAATTGTTACAAGGGTTTCCAAAAGGACGTCCACAACCTTTTGGTATTAAAGCAAAAGGCCATTTATAATAGATTTATAATATGACTTCCATAAGCACTTTAAGTATTTATCTTAGATTTTTCAGTAACTGTGTTTTTTTTTTTTTTTTGCAGTACTGGGGATTGAACCCAGGGGCATTCTACCTCCGAGCTCCACCCCCAGCCCTATTTTTTATTCTTTATTTTGAAACAGGGTCTCACTAAGTTGTGGAGGGCCTCACTAAGTAGCTGAGGCTGGCCACAAACCTGGATCCTCCGGTCTCAGCCTCCCAAGTACTGGGATTACAAGCGTGCGCCACCACACCCGGCTGAGTATTTTTTTTTTAAAGTACCAGGGATTGAACCCAGGGATATTCTACCACCGAGCTACACTCCCAGCCCTATTTTTAATTCTTTATTTTGAAACAGGGTATCACTAAGTTGCGGAGGGCCTCACTAAGTAGCTGAGGCTGACCGGTAACCTGCGATTCTCCTGTCTCAGCCTCCCAAGTACTGGGATTACAAGCGTGCGCCACCACACCCGGCTGAGTATTTTTTTTTTTTAACAGTACCAGGGATTGAACCCAGGGGCATTCTACCTCCGAGCTACACTCCCAGCCCTATTTTTAATTCTTTATTTTGAAGCAGGGTATCACTAAGTTGTGGAGGGCCTCACTAAGTAGCTGAGGCTGACCGAGAACCTGTGATCACTAAGTTGTGGAGGGTCTCACTAAGTAGCTGAGGCTGACCAGGAACCTGTGATCCTCCTGTCTCAGCCTCTCAAGTACTGGGATTACAAGCGTGCACCACCACGCCCGGCCTGTGTGGAGTATTTGACATTTTATGGTTTTTGAGAATTTCCATAGACTTTCTCAGCATCTTCCCTGAGTTTACTCATGCAATCTGGCATTTCAGAATGGCTCCTTCTCTCTTAGCTTCTTAAAACTGAAAGTGAATTTTGGTTTTGTGAGAGAATACTAGGGACTTCTCAGCAATGTCTGTGGTAAGTGATATTTCCAACTCATGACAATAATTTGATTTAAAAAGAATATGTGCATATTTTTAATTAGAATAAACCAGAGATGCTGTTACATGAAATGGAAACAAGTACCTATTTCCATCACCACACACTGGTAATTGGCTGAGTTGGCTTTGTATTTAAGATCAAGTTCAAAACATTTGTTAATAGTTATATACAAATGTTTCCAAAGGCCCCATTTGGTTTCTCCCCTTCCCCCAAAAATCCATGATAAGGATTGAGTGTGGTTGAGAGATTTGTCCTGCTTAAGTGCTAATTAGCCCCAGGGCGCTTGCCTCAGCATCTCGCCAAGCTTCATCTATAAGGTTAGGGAAGGGGTAATAGCTAAGAGATATGGACTTGCATTAATTTCAGCATATCAACCCGTGGAGTGTCCACAGAATTCACTAAACTCTCACCAGCTACAATTCTTTCCTTATCTCACACATCACATCCCTGAAGGTGACATCCATTTTAATGTTGCCCTCCAAACCCCAGGAGAGCCCACTGCAGCAGTTCAAATAGGCCATCACGCACTCCTGTGACCTCCTTCACTTACCTCTAGGGCATGGGAGTGGCATAGAAGGTCACCGCAGGATTTTAGCATAAAGAAAACTTCTGATTCTAACACCTGGCCATTTTCTGGATGCCTCCAATTGGCTTTCAAACTACAGTCAGTGCGGAGAAACGCTGCCGACCATCAGCCTGGTCAGCAAAGCCTAAACCTTTGTTCTTGTTATTTGTGTCATGTTATCAGTGCTCACAATAACTAAGGTGCACTGAGCAGGTTATGCACCAGGCAGACTCCCAAATCCTCATCTATCTAGCTTTTACAGCGATCCGAGTCCTGCGAGGTGTGTAATGGGGCTCGCTTCTTTTCGGGGTGGGACAACGGAGCCCGGGAAGTGGGCAACTTTCCCACAGTAAGCGGGTCTAGACAGTCAGAACTAGATGCAAGGTCTGATGTCCCCCCTTGGCACTGACCCTGGGGCCAGTTAGTTCTTTGAGGTGGGGCTGTCCTGTGCTCCACAGCAGGTTCAGCAGCTTCCCTGGCTTCCATCCACTAGATGCCAGTAGTGCTCCCCACTGTGACAACTTGAACTGTCTCCTGAGGTCGCCTAATGTCCCCTAGGGGACAAAACCACCTGCAGTTCTGAACCACTGCTCTGACAAAGATCTCTCCGCTCCTAATTACCAGGTCTGCAGCCGCCCAGCTTCCCTGGCTCTGACCAGCTCCTTTCCCCACCGCCCAGAGGGGAAATTGGGTCAGACCCACACAAACGGGAAAGGAGCAGGCTGACCAGCTCACAGGACAACGTTCCCAGACCACAAGTATTTAGCACACATTAGCTTTAAGAAGAAATGGGCTGGGGCTGCCATGACACCTTCAGAAAATCAACGTTTAGGCTAGAACAAATCTATTAATATTTTCAGGGGTTGATTATATACCCAAACAGTCATTCAAATGACTACACGCCTTAGGTCTTTCCATGAAATAAATTGAGTTTCCTGCATTAAGTGAGGAGTAGCAGGCTGATACCTTTGATTTCCTGGTCATACCAGTTCCTGGTGGGTGATAAATGTGCTGTGTCTCCATCAGCCCGCTCTTGTAATTGCCCCACTGACTCCTTCTTTAAAATAAAACCTGTGCCGGTTCCCTGCTTCCTTCTTCCTAGCCATGTTTGCTCTGGCATGCCCTCTAAAGCCTGTTTCTCTAAAACAGCACCAAGTGATGGACGTGTACAGTGAACGGAATGATAATCAGGCTTGGCTGGTTTTCTGATGTAATAATTGTAAATATTAATAAAGTGAGTTATAAACAAGAATATTTTTGTGATCGTAAGTCAAATATGCTTATTTAAAATCCCTCTGCCTGCTCGCATTTCCCCCAAACTACCCTAATTTACATAGGATGGGGTCAAAGTTGAGAGGAGGAGCAGGAGGATGTCTCTGAATTTTAGATGCTGCTCTGGTTTGAATGATGGCGTCCTGCTCCAAAATTCATGTTGAAACTTGGTCCCTAGTGTGAATACATTAAGAGAGTGGCCTCTGGGAGGTGACTAAGCCACCTTGTGAAAGGAACCAGCACCATTATAAAAGGGTTGGAGGTTGAAGGTTGCTCCCTTGCCCTTCCGTCCCTTCTGTCATGGGAGGACAGTGCTCTTCCCCCTCAGGAGGATGTAGCGATGAGGCACCATCTTGGAAGCAGAGACCAGACGCCTACCCTGCTAGTGCCTTGATCTTAGACTTCCTGGTTTCCTGAATCATGAGAAATGAATTTCTATTGTTTATAAATTACCCAGTCTCACGTATTTTGTTATAGGAACACTAATAGACTCAGACAGATGCAATGTATATATAAGAGAGGAGCTCCTACTTTTGATGAATAGCTAGAAATCAATACTTTAAGCCAGGCATTGTGGACTAAAGTGCCACATCTGTAATCCCAATCTCAGTACTTGGGAGTCTGAGATAGGAGGATTGCAGGTTCAAGACCAGCCTTAGCAACTTAGTGAGATCCTCAGTAACTCAGTGAGACCCTATTTCAAAATAAAAAGGGCTAGGGGTGTGGCTCAAAGGCAGAATGCCCTTGGGTTCAATCCCCAATTACTCCCCTCTCCCAATAAAAGAAAAGAAACCAATTCTTTGACAATTTACTTGAGAGAATAAAGAAAATTCAAAGAGAGAAAGGTATCCTAAGAAAAACCAAATAATCTAGCTTGAACAGGGATAAATTGAACACTTGGAAAATAATACTGTCTTATAAAGTGACTAGATACTGCTTCGCATTGTAATGTCATGAAATTTTTAAAAATTCTTTTTTTTTTTGCGGTACCAGGGATTGAACCCAGGGGCATTTTACCTCCGAGCTACACCCCCAGCCCTATTTTTTATACTTTATTTTGAAACCGGGTCTCACGAAGTTGCGGAGGGCCTCACTAAGTAGCTGAGGCTGGCCTCGAACCGGGATCCTCCGGTCTCCGTCTCCCAAGTACTGGGATTACAAGCGTGCGCCATCATGCCGGGCTTAAAAATTCTTAAAGCACTGGAAAATCGGGTTCCAGAGAGAAATGCTGGTTAATTGCTTGACAGTTTTAAATTTATAAGCTTATATGCCTAAAACTGCAGGATTCTATTAGGCTTCAGCCTGTGATGTTTATGGAAATTGAGAGGTCTAAGTTACCCTAAAGATTACCTAGGAGAGATGTTCACTTTTAAGCAAACAAAATATTCTTCAGAAACCCAATTAAAAAAACCCAGATAAACTATTTTTTAAAAAAACTTTTTTTTTAAATAAATTGAGCTTAATTTTGGTGAGCACAAATTCCTGAAACTCAGCACCGTGGAAGACAAGTGTGGGCACGGTGACAACCACGGGGCTTTTCACATGCCAGCTGAGCTACACAGGCACAGAGGAGATGGGCCACTGGTCCAGGGTCACGCGCTGGCAAGGCAAGGATCAAAACGTAGGTCCTCTGCCTTTGGAACGTGCGCTCTTTTTGGTTCACACTGCCTCTATTATTAAATTACCTAATTTATCAGAGCAAAAAGCAAAACCTTAGGGATGCCATTAGCAATTTACTATTTCCAGTTCTTTGGGGAATCTGTTAATTGCCCTTTCATCAATGCTACTCATTATGATTAAGACTTTGATTAAATGTGGAAGTCTAGAATTCATATAAGATCACAGACATATTTAAAATGAATTTAAAGCACCAGAGTTGCATGATTGCATTCAAGTCTTTCAGTGGTACAAGACCCACGGTTTCAACACTCTGCTTTGTGCTAGTTCAACTGACTTCCCCTCCAAGAAGCTTATACTGGAACGAAGGAGAGCCCATCTTTGAAACAGTAAGCATCGCTGTTGAATACGAATTCCAAAGAGAGGCAGGCCAGCTTGCTGGAGGGCAGGGGCACGGGTACCATGCAGTGAGGGGAGAGGAAGGCATGTGGGCGAGGGCCATGATAAAGGGGACGGGGACAACTACAGACTGCCACTAGAGAGCACGTGCTAAGGGCTACACGTGGGACAAATATTTACCAAATGCCCACTAAACAGCTACTAATTCTTGTGGGAAACTGTTCTAAGTCTAAAAAATATTGGCTTAAGGATTTCCAGCTTCTTGCTTGCTTTGGCAGAAGACTGCCTCTCTTGAGCCCCTCCGCTATCTAAGCTGTTTCCTCCTGTTTTACTACACCTGTTTCTTGCTTTGCTGAAGGTGGAAGACCGCCTAAGGAGGTTGCTGGAGACAGCAGCCTCTGCCACTCTTGCAGAAACTGCCAGATAACAACTTCTCTTCTAACGCATTCCTAACCCAATGCTCTACTCCTTAGCCAGACAATGAATGATTTGATGACCCAGCCTGAATTATTTAAGCCTGTAATAAAGGGAAGAGCTGAGCTTTGTTGGGGGAGTTTGGCTCTCTTGCCTTCTCCCCTCTCATCTCTTTGAGACCAGGAATAAAGTCTCAAGAGCATTTATCTCATCGCGTTGTCCTGTGTGCTGCTGGTACAGAGCCTGGCAAATTCTGAAAGCAATTCTGAGTCCAGTGCTACTATTCATCCCTGTGACAGAAGGATGGACAGAAGCCTGGAGTCATCATGTCTTGTGGGGGGTGGGACTCTGGGCCAAGCGACCTGACTTCATGGTGGCCCAGGAGCTCGTCTTCTCTACCTCCATCAGCTGTGTGTGTCAAGGCAAGGAAGGCAAAGGCTTGCAGGAAGGCAGAGGAAGCTTCCAGAACAGAGGTGTGTGGTTGGGAAGGCAATGGATGGGTTTAGGAAGGTGAGGTAGGGTAGGGCCTTGAAGGCCAGGGAAAGGACTGTAGACTAATACTCTGAGGGCTCATCATGTATAGATGATTTCACGCAGGCTCAGATGGCCACTTAGGCAAAAGGGAATCTTCTTTAATCTTTTGAATAACTGCAAAGAGGAATTAGTTAGATACTAATAAGTATTGATTACTATGATGGTAAACTTTACTTAGGAGGTTGGGGTTCTGCCTTCTTTTCCATTTTGTAAAAATAAAGCACTTCTCGAGGTGTGCTGTGGAGAGGCATGGGGCTTACTCTCCTTGCACACCCCACATCTAGCATGATGCCAGGTTTGGGGAGGCTCCAGTAAATGTTCAGTGCATGCATGAATGAACACATGAATGAATGAATGAATGAATGGAGTGGGATTTCCTGCTCCCCTCCTTCCCTACCTCCCTTCCCATTTCCTTCTTACCTTCTTCCTTCTTCATCTTCTCCACTCCCCTGGGACAAATATTTACCAAATGCCTACTAAACAGATAGGAATAAAACAGATGAGGTTCTTGCTCCCAGAACTGGGGTGGGGGAAGGGGACAGAAAATAAATAAGGCATGATGGGATACACTGTTCCATAGTTGTGGGGAAAGAGGGGCAGAGAAAGCCTCTCTCAAGGGACTTGTGTGCAGAGACCTAGCTGAGATGAGGAGGTGGCTATGCAAAAACCAGGAGGAAGACCCTGCAGGAGCAGTAGGGCCTTCGAGGAGGACGCCGCAGCCCGTCTGGAGAAGCCCGAGGCACCCCAGTGGGGCTGAGGTCTTGTCCTGTCAACAGGGGGTGTGGCGGCCAGGGCAGAGGGCAGATCAACAGGTCTTGGTAGGGTCAGAGGGACAGAGAATTTGATCCTAAGCAACAGTGGTGGGTTAGGGTGAATTATAAAGAGAATGCAGTGGTGCTCTCAGGAGTAAAGAACAGAGACCAAAGAAGGATTTTTGACAGTGGATCCTGAAGAGTGAGAGATCATGGGGCCACGAGGAAAAAGAACATGTCAACTGGGAAGAAAAGGACTGGCCGTCTGAATGGGAAGAGAAGCGAAGGCAGATGGAAACAGATACCGAGCCTTGGAAATGAAGCGGTCACAAGCTCACTCCGGTTCACAACTTTATTCACTATGAAATATATCTCATGGAAGTCGGGCGTGGTGGCGCACGCTTGTAATCCCAGTACTTTGGGAGGCAGAGACCGGAGGATCCGGGTTCGCGGCCAGCCTCAGCTCTTTCTCTCTCTCTCTCCCTGTCTCTCTCTCTGTCTCTCTCTACCTAGTGAGGCCCTCCACAACTTCGTGAGACCTGGTTTCAAAAATAAAGTATAAAAAATAGGGCCGGGGATGTAGCGCGGAGGTAGAACGCCCCTGGGTTCAATCCCCGGTACCGCCAAAAAAAAAAAATATATATATATATATATATATCTCATGGACTGGAGTGAAAGTTCAGAGAAGAGGGAGGGCTGAGGGTTTTCAACATCCTCGCAATACTATTCGAAATGGATATCAAGAATCAAAACTCACTTTGTACACCCATCTCTAACCCGATGCATTGCCTGCCTGCCTTTCCTTCATGTTATTTACGCTTTTGTAGTTTAGTTTCCTTGTCAGTAAAGTGACAATATTCGCCCTGAAAAAAATCAGGGTGGTATAATCATAAAAATACTAATTTCTAGATTTTAAAATGAGCTATAAATAATAATTTGGCTTATTATAATGGGGAAAATATTTTAATCTCCTAGAGATCAAGTCTATGATTTACTGATGCAGGGATTCATAGGTTGTCATTATTATGACATTTCTGGTGTGTTTCCGTCTTGAGTTGTCAGGAGTTGGCTAGTAGCTCAGGGATGGCAGTGTTTTCAAGGGAAGGAACATTTTTAAAAACTGAACCATCCAGACAGACGGCCTTCTCCAGCTCCACAGGAACTCTCCGGTTCTTTGGTTAGTGCTGATTATACAACACCAAATTCTGGATTCATTTGAATTTCAGTGACTCCTGCCAGGCTGCTTCCAATTACCTGAAGCTGGGCATCCAGTCCCCTCCATAGCTCCCAGGTGCCACTTGCCCATCTGTTACTGTGGGGGCGTTAAGCCCCAGAAGGAAGGCAGTTGTTAGATGATTCCAGCCTGCAGTACCAGCAAGAGTACTGCAGGCCAGTGACATAAACACTCACCTCCCCTGCTGGAGTTGAAGAAGCAAAGGTGACTGGCAGAAATAAGGCCAGAGTGTATTTGTGGGGTGTCACAAAGACTTTGAACCCCTGCCCAGACAGGGGACAGCGGCCTTTGGTGAACTACCTGCTGGCCCAAGTCACTGGGTCGCCTCTCTTAATCTATTCCGTCCTCTTCACTTTTGATAGATACCACTGCCTGTGTTCAGATGGTATTTCTGAGAGTTGAATACTCTGTTATGTAGCTGATTGCTTTAAAATATTTCAAAATGATTTGGTTCCCTTAGCGAGTTTGATATGTACTACGGAGTTCGATATGCACTACGGGGCTGGTGGATCTGCTGTCAGCAGGCAAAGGTGATGGGATCGGCGCCGGACGTGGTGGCGCACGCTTGTAATCCCAGTACTTTGGGAGGTGGAGACCGGAGGACCCAGGTTCGTGGCCAGCCTCAGCTCTCTCTATCTCTCTCTCTCTCTTTCCCTGTCTCTCTCTCTCTCTCTCTCTCTACTTAGTGAGGCCCTCCGCAACTTCGTGAGACCGGTTTCAAAATAAAGTATAAAAAATAGGGCTGGGGGTGTAGTTCGGAGGTAGAACGCCCCTGGGTTCAATCCCCGGTACCTCAAAAAAAAAAAAAAAGGTGATGGGATCGTGTACACTTAAGTGTCCGGGCTTTCCCGGCTCTGGGAGAGGAGGCAGTGGGGTGGGCTTTAGGCTGGCTCTACAAAACCTGGCTGCATGCTGTTGGTTGAGGGTTCTATTAGTCTTGAGGAACAGGGAGTCTAGTAGTGTGGGGTGAGTGTGAGACTGGGAGAAACCACCTACAGGCTTGTGGTTTGGGTAAATGCTCAGTCTGTCTGTGCTGTGCAGGGCTGACACACTGGATAAAGACACGTGCTTCAGAGTTGACCCCAGCGAAGTGCAAACCCCAGCCTTCCCGTTTGCTCATTAACTTACGTGTGGTCAAGTTACTTAATTTATTTTTACCCTTGATTTTTGCCTCCTTAAAAGAGAAGTTAAAATATGACATTCCTCCTAGGATTGTTGGGAGAATTAAGTGAAGTTAAACTTAGTATAAGCCTTGTCATCTAGTAAATACTCAATAAATGTTAGCTGTCATACATTAAGTGTTGTTGAGAACTCAATTAACTATCGCTAAGTGAAAGCATTTTGTTCAGATCTAAATAAATGTTAGTTGTGGTAATGACAATTACAGATTGAGTACTGTTTTGTCCTTAGACCTGTCCTACACCATAACTTTGCCAGTGATGTAAAGACATAGAAGGTATGTTTGGAAGACAGATGGCACAAATCTGGGCTGGGTGATCTTGTAGGATGTGACCAAGATTATGGCCTTAGAATGACAAGTTAAACTTAATAGGAGGTAGAAGTAAAGCTTTCTTTTAGGTGTAAGCAATAGGTTCATCGGAGCATGTGGGAGGAGCCATGGCTTAGAAGCAACCCAGGTGCAAAGCCCCAAAGGCTCCATTGATGGTAAGCTCAGACTGTCGTGGGCTGCTGCCCAGAACCTCCAAATGCTGAGAGGTACTGGCTCGCTGCATTCTGCTCTACTCGTAAGACAGCTGGAATTTTGGGCTTTGCTCTGGACACCATGTCTTAGGAGGGACTTGTTTTACTAGGTGGAAGGAACCTTGACAGGTCAGTGGTTTGGAAACAGTGGGTGAAGGAACTTTAAATGTAGGAAGATGAGCTTTGGGACAGGTCTTGCACACATCTTGTTAATATATGGAACTATGACAGAGAAATGGGCATAGAAGGGAGATGGGACACTATTTCCTGAAAGGAAAAACTCCTTAGTAATTTCTACAGCCCAAATGGCACAAACTAGTGACTGTGCCATCCAGAACAGGTTTCAGCTGAGGCTGGGTGCTGTGGGAACATCCTCACCCAGGGTGTCCTGTCCAACTGACGACCAAGGTTCCTGCTACGTATTATGATCCTGTAATATGGCAGGCTGCACAGATTATTTTTATATCTTAATTTTTATAAAAATGTACCTATGCATAAAGACACAGTTATAAAATACAAACATTAAATTCTATTTAAGTAATATAGAAGATGAAAATAATGAACTAGCTTCAAATTTTACCCATTGCAAGGTTAGCTAGTCAAAATGTATTTTTGATCATATTATAAGAGGATTTAAGATAAAGACGATAAACTGTACCTTATTCATATTTCCATCTCCTGCAAAATGTCTGGCACACATAATAAAATATACGATATTTTGTTGAACATATACAAGTGAACATTTTCTTATTCTAATAAATGTTTAAGCTTGTTATTTTTGTGTGTGTGTGTGTGATACTGGGCCATTCTACCTCTGAGCTACACCCCCAGCCCTATTTTTTATTCTTTATTTTGAAACAGGGTCTCACTAAGTTGCAGAGGGCCTCACTAAGTAGCCAAGGCTGGTCATGAACCTGGATCCTCCAGTCTCAGCCTCCCAAGTACTGGGATTACAAGTGTGCGCCACCATGCCCAGCTTTAAGCTTATTATTTTTAATAATTAATTTAACCATCAAAAGTGCTCAGCGAGGCTGGCACTATCTTTATCCCATGTGACACACGAGGAAACTGGCACTGAGAATTTTAGGTGACTCACCCAGCATCCCACATCTGCGAGCTCCAGGGCTGGCATCTGGGAGCTGGGTTCCAGAGACGATCCTTTGTCATCTCACTGTATTGCCTCTTCTAAAAGGTTTTAGTCAGCATTTATCAGTCAAGGAACTGATAGATAGACAGACAAATTGAAGGACTAAGGAGGGACCTACGTCAGAGTCAGCTGAATGACACTGAATAAGAAGATAAGAAGAGGCCAGATTAAGGTCAGGCACATGGCGCACACCTGTAACTCCAACTACTTGGGAGGCTGAGACAGGAGGATGGCATGTATGAGGCCAACCTGGGCAATTTAGTGAGACCTTGTCTCAAAATAAAAAGGGCTGGGGGTGCAGCTCAGCGATAGAGCACTTGCCTAGCAGGCACGAGGCCCTGGGTTCAGTCCCCAATACCACATGCCCAAAAACTAAAAAATAAAATAATAAAAAGGGGGCAAAATACAGAGAGAGAGAGAGAGCGAGCGAGAGAGAGAGATGGTGAAGGGCAATGATAACTTTGTCGCAGCCCTTCTTCGGGCTGATTGTGCACTGAACACACTAGGGTGAATGAATGGCATGTGTTAGCAGAGAGCAGCAGAAGCACTTGGGCTCCTCCTCTTCCTTTGCAGAGGAGACGTTTCCTGTCAGAATGATGAGTTAGAAGCAAACAGTGAAGTCCCTCAATTAGCATTGTGTCAAAATGCCATCTGTAAGTGACTAAAGGAGAGCGAGCCTGAAGGCAGAGCACGGGCTAACTCGGCAGACATGAGACAGCCTGGGGAGGCAGAGTCCTCCACCGACTGTTTTCGGCATGCTCAGGGGTCCACCCACAACCCTAAACAAATGCTCCCCTCCACCCTGGAGGCAGAGGCTGAGAAATCATTTCTGACAGTAGCTATGATTTAGTGGGTGCTTAAAGACAGCCTATACTTAGTTTTATACCAGATTTAATAGAATGTTTCTAACTTTCATAACCATTTGGCAGCTGGCAAAAAATAAAAAAATTAAGAAGTGAAAAACCCACCCAGGTTATGGAGAAGATGGACGTGGTGCTGCTGGAATTCAAGCTCTGTCTCGGCCGGTTGTGGCATCTTGTCAACTCATCCTGATACTTCACCCCACACCCGCTATCCAGGTAGGTCAGGGTCAGCGCACTTGATTACTTCAAACATCACCTGTTACAGGTGTCCATGTCATGAGTGGCCTGACTGGTCCTGATCGTGCCTCTGGGAGGCTCAGTGGGGCCGGCACTAATCTTAGGGCAGTTTCAGACCTTGTGTTACTTATACTCTGCATTCAAGAAACTTTCTGAAGTTTAATAATCACTATTTTTTCACCCTAAAACTATTTAAATCTGCTCGTACTTGAAATCTGCTTGTACCAGGGGGCACCAAACTTAACTGAATTTCCAGTTTCTTCATCCATTGGTTTATTTATGCAGTAGGTAAATTGGACATCTTTATGTGCCAATACCATGTTAGCACTTCACACACATTATCCAATCTGATCACTATACAAATGCTCTCAAATAAGCTCACTCATCCCCATCTTACAGTGAGGAAAGGGGCTGGAGGTCTCAGTGAGACTCACGCGATGCTGGGGTGTGTGTGAACGACACTCTGTGTCAGGTGAACTGGTAAGAGCCACGGTTTCAGCTGAATATCAAGGCCCTCTAGGATTTGTCCCCAACCTTCCCCCATCTCCTTGACTTTTTCTCTGCTGTGCCCCACTTTGAACTTTATTGCCTACATCTGTCTCCCCTTAATTGTCTACCTCTGCCTCTTCTGGAAGAGTGCCATACAATAGAAATAAAATGCTAACCGTATATGTAACTTCGCACTTTCTAGCACCCTCAGGAGGGCAAAAAGCAGGTAATACTAATTTCAATATTTTACTTGCCCCAATAAATCAAGAAATATTATTTTATCATGTACTCAAAGTCAAAGTTACTAATGAGATGTTTTATATTTTCCTTTTTTTTGTACTCAGTCCTTGAAATCTGGTTTGCATTTTATATCTACAACACATCTCAATGTGAACTGGGCACATTTTAAGGGTTCAAAGGCTACAGGAAGCTAGTGGCCAGCACAGTGTGAGAGGGTGAGAGAGGGAAGCGATCTTTGGTGGCTATGGACTACATTTCCCAGCCTTCCCTGTAGCTCAGTATACCATGTGACCACGTGACTACATATGCTGACTGGGATGTTCACGGAAGTGAAGCAAGGCAGTTCTGAGTTATGCCCGTGCCACCCTTCTCTTTCTTTCTTCACGCAGGCTGAAGGGCAGGTGTGGGATGAACTGTCTTTAACCACAGGGAGGAGGGCACACCCGAGTGACAGCAGAGCCACACACCTGAGGGGTCTATGTCCCTTCACCACAACGCCAACAGGAAGTCCTGGGTCACCTATGGGGACTGTCCCCTGAGGGAGACAAAGAAATTTCCAGCTTGTTTACAGCACTGGCTTTTATTTTTTAGTACAGTTGCCTTCATTTGCTTTCATCACTCTGGGAGCCTGGCCCCCTGCTCTCCTGGTGGGGCAATTCTCAACTCTTTCTTCAGGTCCCAGCTGAAGCTTTAGTGTAGCAGGGAGACCTTTTCTAACTTTCTGAAGATGGGGTTCCATCCTTCATCATATGCTCCTATGATACCCTGGGCTTCCACTTTATCAGCCTGAAGGTATGGACGACTTAATGTCAGCATTTCCATCTTGACGATCAGTCCCACAAAGGCAGGGACTTCTAAGCACTGGTCACAGTGCTTGGCACACAGAGGTGCCCAGTGTTTGTTGATAGAATCAATGTCATTAATGGACTGAAAAACTCTTGCTGTTCAAGATTTGATGGGGCTACCAAATCTTGCTAGAATTTGCTAGGTCAGGACGGAGATCATCAGAAGGATGCTGCATATAGGCAAGGTTGGGTGCATGGATCCAGCTACCCCAGTGTTATGGGTTGAATTGTATTCCCCACAAAGATATGCTGAAGTCTGAACTCCCAGTATCTCGGAACATGATCTCATTTAAAAAATAGTGTTGCTGTAGATGTAATTAGTTAAGATAATGTCATACTGGGTAGAGTGGGGCCTATCCAATATGGCAGGTGTCATTAGAAGAAGAGGAGAAAGAGACACGAGGAGAAAATGGACACGTGAGGATGGAGGCGGAGATTGCCAAGGATGGCTGGCAAGTACCAGAAGCTGGAAGAGGCAAGGAAGGATTCTCTTCTATGGTTCTATGGATTTCAGAGAAAGCTTGGCTTTCTTGGCACCTTGATTTCCAGTGTTTGGCTTCCAGAACTGTGAGACAACAAATTGATGTTGTTTCAAGCCACCTGGCTTGTGACAATTTATTATGGTGGCCTTGGAGACTAGACACCCTCTAACAAACCTGCTTGGCATGGCCTTTCCTCCAGGGCAAAGCCCAACAGCCTGTAGCAAAGGGTGAGCACACAGGCAGGGGCAAGGTGGCACTGCTGGCTGGTGACCTTCAGGATGGACGCTCGTCAGCGCCCCACCAATTCCAACATGGATCAGATAAAGAGGCACAGGAAACTGTGCCCAAAGTTAAGGATGCCTGTGCCCTCCTTAGATAAGTTTCCAGAGAAGGGCAAGAGAGAGCAGGGGTTCTAACTACAGGAAGCAGGAGGGACATAATCACTCAGCTCTCACAGACATTCAAACATTCCTCCTTCAAAGCAGACCCTCCGGCAAAGGGTATCCGCTTAAGAAGACTGCTCTTCAGTCTTGAACTGAGAATAAATTAGAGATAACAGATGTCTATTCCTCTTCCTTGACACTCTGTATTGCCATCGAAAAGAACCGAGGAGGCCCTCGTTCTCGTCTGCATGTGTCTGCAGTGGTGATACATCTTTCTTCTGCATAAGCATTTCCTCCTCACAGATTGAGTACTTTGAACCACAAAGTATTTTCAGCTGCTGCTGTTCTCGCCTTTCTCTTTCAATTTAGAGGGCTAACACAATTATCCCTTTCTATTCGACAGAATTCACATCAAATGCAAACAATATGAGGCCAGGATTTTGCTTTCCCTGTTGCCAAGGTGGGAGGGAAAACAGCGGCAGTGCTAAGTAGCTGTAATTGCTCCAACCTTTGCCAAGGTTAGCTCTCCCAAGGTGCCTCAAACACAATCGCTTGTTCCTGATGTTTTCCAATTATTTTCGCTTAAAAGAAATACTTTAATATATTTAGTTCAAATTGCATGATGGTAATTATGCCTCTAAATCTGATTAAGTGGCATGATAGGAGAAACCTCTGCTTCCATAAGGGGATATTTGTTGTTCAATAGATGGGTCTCATTTTCTGGAGAATTCATAAACATCAAGACTACCTTTTTTCTTTAGTTATTTATAAACTGCATATTAGGCTGGTTAAATTCATGAAAGGGGAAAAGATAAGTTATTGCTAATCAATTTTGAATCTATTCATTACTTAGCTAATAGAAAGCTATGCTCACCATGGTGATTTTTATTCAGAATGTAAATCATTATTGTGCTATATATTATGTTAATTAATAAGTAGAACATTTAACTTTTTAAAAAATTAGTATTCACATTTTTCATATTTGTTATATTACTCTTTTCTCAAAATCTTATAATAATTCCTCATTCCATAGTAAATAAAAATACAACCTTTGGCTTGGAAATCAAGCTCAACTCCCACACCAGCATATAACTCAGCTTTGGTGAACACTGATGCTACTCACAGGTATTTTCAGTTCTCCTCACCCTGGGAGGTCACAGAAGGATTGAACTGTTTGGACTTTTGAAGTTGATGTAGCCAAATGATTTGTTTGGCCAATGAAATGAGAATGGAACTAACACATATAACTTGAGGCTAAAGTCTGTAATTATTGGTGTTCTACTCTCTTATCACCTTCTGTGTCAGTAACTGTGACACTTGACATGCTGTGGTCTCCACAAGCTGATCCCTGCCTGAGAATGAGGTAGAATAGAGCTCCTTGCCAATTCTGATGTCTAGGAATGAGAAACAAACCCTCCTTGTTGTTTCAAACCACTGAAAATTCGGGGTTGCTTGTTACTGCATCCAACTTTAGTCTATACTGACTAATGAATCAAGGATTTTCTTTTCAAATTTAAT